>JAFVLL020032897.1:0-14461 GCA_021397915.2 Tor tambroides
TGTGTATTAACGTGTAGATTTCAATTTCTGTACAGTCTAATATCAAATTGTTATACCATTCGAATTTCATATTAAGAAATTCTTTTAACCCAAAAAGCAAATTATTCTTCCTTCGAACTGGCTTTCTTTAAAATACAAATCTTGTGTAATCTCAGGCTATCTGTAATCAGAAGCACATTTAAAACTGGAATATAATTTAATTTCATTCACATGTGTTTCATAAACACATAATCCTTTCTGGATTACAATCCGCCATCAAAATGATACATTTAATTATTCTAGCTGCTGTGAGAAAAGGCTATAAACGATCTGTCACCTGCAGGATCCTCACATGCGATAGCCTACTAGCCGGGACAACTTCTTTATGTTTACAGATGTGACGTAATGACGCAGTGCCATGCTCGAATTTCCCGTGAAAACCTACCCGTACCACTCAAATTAGAAAACATTATTATAAGCTAACCGCTGCGAATTGGGCTAAAGTAAGGCGATAGTTTGAACACTGGCTGGTTATGTACTTGCTCAAATATTGATTTCGGATCATTTTTAACCAAAAAAACTTACGGACTGCAGCTTTAAGTTGGTAACACTTTACAATACGGTAGCATTAATATGCATTAATTCATGCTTAACTAATGCACAGATAATCACTAGATAATATATAACTCATGTAGAACTAAACCATTTATTAATAATTACTGCATCGGCAACAAATGAACATTCTATATGATTCATAGATTAAGTAATCAATACATTGTTATTAGTTAAATGTGTCATAATGTATTAATGTATTCCCTAATAACAGTATATTAACTAATAGTTTGAATTCATTTGTTACCTCAATAACCACGCCATGCATTTCAACTTCCAGTTGTCTGCTTTAATTAATCATTAGCTAAAGATTTGCAAATATCATTATGTTATGACTTTACTTGTTGAGGCACATGACTAATTCAAAATCCACAACCACAATGACATATTACCTAACAATTAGTTAAGAGTTCTGTGCCTCAAAAAGTAAAGTCATAACTTAATGATACCTTTGCAAATCATTAGCTAATGATTAATTAAAGCAGATAATTGGAAGTTATAGTACATAGCTTTGACCACTGTGGTATCTAACATATGAATTTACATCATTAATATAATATTATTAGAGAACTAATACATTGACACATTATGAGTTACACATTAACTTGTGATTATATGTGCATTAGGTAAGCATGAATTAATGCATATTTGTGCATCCGTAATGTACAGTGTTACCGTTAAGTTTATCTAAATGCTTGCTAAAGCCATAACGCACATTTTAATTTGGGTGCAAAACATGTTTTTACTGCCTCAATATTAGTATCCTACTGTATATCATTAAACAGGATATTCCTTGAATCATACATCAACAGGAAAAAATAAATCAATTTTTCAAGACATTACTTTATCATTTATCAAAACAAAGTAATATAAACAGATTGAACCATATTGGCTTACAGTAGTCAGATGGACCCCTGTACACTGTTGACCCCATACCACCAAACCCATCCCTAACCTTAACCTCATTGTATTACATCTGTTCAAATCATTTGTAGATTTTAAAGAATTGCATGATCATATGCAGTAAAAGTTTAATGACATTTATAAGCATTTTAATTGACATGAAATAATTATCTGTTCATCATTAGGTAATGTTTAATAAGCTTATTAGTAAACATTAACAAGCATAATATCTAATGTTTTTAGATATTGTAATATATATTAACTAATGATTTAATAAGCATCATATAATGTTTGTTTATGATTTAGGTAACACTTTAGAATAGGGAACACTTATTCACTATTAACTACGACATTTCCCTCAATAAATTCCTAATTTGCTGCTTATTAATAGTTAGTAAGGTAGCTGTAAAGTTTAGGTATTGGGTAGAATTAGAGATGTAGAATAAGGCCATGTAGAATAAGGCATTAGTATGTGCTTAATTACTACTAATAAATGGCTAATATTCTAGTAATATGCATGCTAATAAGCAACTACTTAAGAGACCCTAAAATAAAGTGTTACCATGATTTATTATTATAAAGTGTTACCAAAATCTTTCAAAAAAAAAGGCATGTGCCAAATTCTTAGAAACAGTGGGCCCTATTTTAATGATCTAAGTGCTAGATCTAAAGCGTACAGCGTAGGTGCACTTAGGGCATGTCCGAATCCACTTTTGCTAGTTTAATGACGGGAAGAATGGTCGGCGCGCCCGATGCATGGTCTAAAAGGGTTGTCCCTATTCTCTTAATGAGTAATGGGTGTGTTTTGGGTATAACGTGCAATAAACCAATCAGAGTCTCATCTCCCATTCCCTTTAAGAGCCAGTTGTGCTCGTGCCATGGCGGATTCGCTATTTAAACGGCGGAATTTGCAAGAGCAAAGACTGAACGCATCTCCAGAGAGGAAAAGGAGTTGCTTGTGCGTGAGCACATAGATAGTCTCATTCTGATGCAATGACTATCCATTATGGCTTGTAGGCATTTTTATATCGATGTAGCCTACACAATAATCTTTTACATTGTAATCCTTTAATTTTTAATATTTGACATGTTTGTGTGCTGCTGCACATCCCTGTGTGTGTAATAAGCAGAGTGTAAGCGCATTGTGGACCCGCCTATAGGTGCATATTACTAACATGCTCTTTAAATAACAACAAAAATACTGTGTTTGACTTTAGACCAGGTTTTAGTTGGTCAATGGCGCAGTCTATTTCAGTTGCCTCAAACGCAACGTGCCAATAATGCGCCTGAACACACCTCGTTTTCAGACCAGCACGCCCATGAGAGCACAAATGGCCGCAAATGCATTTGCTATTTAAACAACGTGGCGCAGGATGTGAAAATGATAAATGCGTCAGGTTGAAACTAGCAAAAAGCACTTGCGACGCGCCTGGTGCCGCATTGCGCTGGGTGTATGATAGGGCCCATACTCTTTGTAGTCAGGTTGGTTTCATTTGGTTTGTACATTACTATTCAATGGCAGATTACATTTAATGACTCAAAGAAATGCCATGCAGTTTAACCATCAAGTAAAAATGTATACTTTTGTTACACACACACACAAACACAAACTTGTACATGTGTATTTTGAATCTGTTTTAAAACTATATCATTATCATCACATCGTAAATATTAAGAATTTTTATTTTTTAATTTTTTTTTGTAGGGCATAATATTCAAAATGTCAGGGTGGTACAACTATATACCACCCTTTATGCCCTCTAAACAATCAAAAAATATCTAAATGATTTTTCATGACAAATTAAAATAGTCTTAAATCTAATAGTATCACGCCTTTAACCCAGCGGCTTCTACAAATGCGAATACCATCGCTAAACAACCTTGGAGCTCATAGTAGGTCTCTCTTGAGAGATTTATACAGTCAATTTCTCTATGAAGAAAATGAACAAGTGTTTTTTTTATTTTTATTTTTTTATTTATCTTTACGATCCCCATTTTTGCATGTTTATTGAAGCTGTTTTTGACCACCATTTTAACACTGCGGGTCATACAGCCCCATTTCTAATAAATAGAAAATCTTGCTCGCTGTTTTCATTGCTCAACAACTCATCAGCACTGCAATTTAAGAGGCAACAGCTGCAACAATCAACAGAAAGAAAGAAAAAAACTGCAAAAACGACATCTAGCACCTCACAAATGGATAAAACAATAGCGTTCAGCTTCTCAACAGACATGATTTTCTTCCAAGCACAAACAAATTCAGTGGACCTCCTTACCACAATCATGAATGGGACAACAAGAAACCATTCATCACAAAGGTACTTACAAGAGAAGAAAAGCAAGAAAAAAAGTGTGTTAAAGGAGGAAAAAGAGCCCCAAAGATCTAATTACATAGATGATCATTATTCTTCTTCTGCACTCTGCAGCAGGAGGACATTACAGTGCTGTCTCAGGCTCATCGGGCCTGTCATCATACCTTTTCAGCAGGACAATCAAGAAGCCGAGTGATGGAAATCATATCCTTCATCACACTACAGAGAACAGCTCAGCACTCGCTCCCTGAGCACTGCTGCAAGTGCTGATGGGAACACGGGAAGAGCGGAGACAGAAGAGTATGTGATGTCTTCATCAAGACACGCGCAAGCAGTTCACATGACCACTGTCTCAGCTGTTTACAGCCAAAGGCCAGCAGGAGGGACGTCCACTATCTATAGGGGGGCATCATCACTTCTGCAGGTGTGCAGGAACCCCCCGCCACTTCTGCTGTTGTTTCTGTCTCTCCTACAAAGTTCGAAGGCTTTTATATGGAAAAATAACTGTCACATTAAACAACGGATGGAAGCACTGAGAGAAATCAACATGTCATTTTTGTAGCTGTGTTTCCAGCAGAGGAAAATATTATCGCTCTTTCATAGCTTAAGAGATTTTGTCAGTAATTTCATTTAAAGAAATAGTTCACCCTATTCTTTTCTACAATTGACACCAAAGGAGATTTTAAGCACAATATGCAAGCTGCTCTTTTCCGTACAATGAAACGGGATGGATACTGAAAAGCTCTGAAGTCTTTAAAACCATGCTACCATTCAAATGTTTGGGATAAGTCATTTTAACAACGTTTATTCAGCAGGGATGCATTAAAGGCATAGTTCAGCTATTTACTCATCCTCAGGTTGTTCCAAACCTGTATGAGTTTCTTTCTTCCACTGAATACAAAAGAAAATCAAACATTGGTAATAAAACATTTGCTCGTAGCCATTGATTTCCATAGTATGAAAAAAAAGACTATAGAATCAATGGCTACCAGCAGCTATTTGGTTACCAACATTCTTCAAAATATCTTCTTTTATGTTCAACAGAAGAAAGAAACTCATACAGGTTTGGAACAACATGAGGGTGAGTAAATGATGACAGAATTTTAACTTTTGGCTGAACTATCCCTTTAAAGTGACAAAAAGGAGAGTAAAGAAATTCATAATGTATACAGTAAAACAACTTATAAGAAGATTTCTAGCACGTGCCCATAATCTAAAATAGCACTTCCTCCAGTTAAAAAGTCCTTCCTCTGTTGTCCCCACCCCCATACCATCAGAGATGCTGGCTTTTGAACTGAACGCTGATGACATGCTGGAAGGGCTCCCTCCTCTTTAGCCCGGAGGACACGGCGTTCATGATTTCCAACAAGAATGTCAAATTTGGACTCGTCTGACTATAGAACACTTTTCCACTTTGAAACAATCCTTTTTAAATGAGCCTTGGCCCACAGGACACAACGGTGCTTCTGGACCATGTTCACATATGGCTTCCTTTTTGCATGATAGAGCTTTAGTTGGCATCTGCAGATGGCACGGCAGATTGTGTTTACCGACAGTGGTTTCTGGAAGTATTCCTGGGCCCATTTAGTAATGTCAATGACAGAATCATGCCAATGAGTGATGCAGTGTCGTCTGAGGGCCCGAAGACCACGGGCATCCAACAAAGGTCTTCGGCCTTGTCCCTTAGGCACAGAGATTTCTCCAGTTTCTCTGAAACTTTTGATGATGTTATGCACTGTAGATGATGAGATTTGCAAAGCCTTTGCAATTTGACATTGAGGAACGTTGTTTTTAAAGTATTCCACAATCTTTTTACGCACTCTTTCACAGATTGGAGAGCCTCTGCCCATCTTTACTTCTGAGAGACTCTGCCTCTCTAAGACATCCCTTTTATGTTACAGACCTGATGTCAGTTAACTTAATTAGTTGCTAGATGTTCTCCCAGCTGAATCTTTTAAAAAATTCTTGCTTTTTCAGCCCTTCGTTGCCCCCATGCCAGCTTTTTTTAGACATGTAGCAGGCATCAAATTTGAAATGAGCTCATTTAGTGGATAAAAGTGTAAAATTTCTCAGTTTAAACATTTGTTATGTTATCTATGTTCTATAGTGAATAAAATATTGGCTCATGTGATTTGAAAGTCTTTTAGTTTTCATTTTATTCCAGTTTAAAAAACAACCCAACATTTCCGGAATTCGGGTTGTAGATGATATGAGTAAAGTACTATTATCTTACAGGGTATATATATACAGTATATACATAAATACAGCTTTAATTTCTTTCCACATTTAAACAGCTGAATAGAGAGTGTGTAATTACACGTAGAGCCCATCATGGATCACCCAGTGTAAAGATCAGGAGCAAAAGAAATGGGGTGCAAACAAAATGCCATCTCTTTCCTGGAGATAAAAATACTCTCCTTATCAAACCCAAGCGACAGGCTGTAAAGGGCTGTTTGGAAAGGCAGCGAGGGGAACTTATTATGCAGTTGCTTTTATACGCATCTGCATACTGGAGATACACAATAACAAACCTCAAAGGACCCGCCACTATTTAGGTGAGGTTCTAAAATAGCTGGTCGCCATACCAACGACGCTGTGACAGCGAGATGTGGTGTGTGATTTCTCCTGTGGAAGTCTCAAAGTTGGTGTGATTCTGGGAGACATGACAAATCTAAAATATCACCTATTACACACGCATCTATCATGATCTGGAGCAAACCAATAGCTTGTTTGGCGATGCATGCTTCTAAAAGACAATCAGTAGAAGTGCAGGTTATGCATTCTGATCAAACAAAGGAAGATATGGGCTTGATGTTGACACACAAACCAGACAAAAGATCATTCAAAGTCTTCAGTTCCTCCGGCTTTCATTTAAGCAGCCTGGAAAATGCAGAGCAGAAATGAAGGAGGCTCGTACGGATATTACCACAGCCTCATGAAACCCAAATCAGACGGCTAATTTCAGATAAAGGTCTTGACTTATTTCCATCATTGACATCTCGCACAGCATGCCTGGACTGTTTTGGTTCAGTTCATTATCGAGAAATATGTTTTAGAAATGGCTGCTAAAGTAGTCTGGCAATACTGCTTTATGATGGGCTGGGATTTTACAAGAAACTAGACATTAATGTCTGAAATCATAAGCAAACATGGTCATAAACTGTTTGGTATAGAAATTGTGCATATGGCACTGTAAACACAAATATTTCATACATAATGGGCCCTTTAAAGAGGCAATCAGTCCCTGTTGACTCTTTCTGTAACTCACATAAAAAAAGGAATTGAAAATGCATGTACATTAATGCACTTACAATGGAAGTCTAGCAGCCACCCAACCCAAAAGTTTTAAATGCATTTTGAAGAAATCTGTATTTTTGATACTTACATTAATTCCTTACATAAAAAATAATGTGTTTTAGGTATACATTTTTCTAAATCATAATTGTGAGTAGGATGCAGTATATCAAATATATCAATATTATGATAAGGCTTGATAAGTGCGACCATCGAATAACTTTTAGGATGTAAAAGGGTTTCCGGCAGCACATATTTATTTGTAAACCAGGTGAACCATGGCTATTATAGTTAACATGGTGCAATATTTCTTGTTTTTATTTAGTTTAACTTAATGTACTAAAATAACTACAACAAAAATTACATAAACAATGAAAGACATTTAAGAACTATATAATAAAAATGACAAAACACACAAAAAATTGCTAAAACTTTAACTAAATATAAAAAGCGAAAATATACAAATAAAATCTAATTCAAAAGCTATAACAGTATCGAAATGATACTAAAATAACACTGAGGTAAACCTGAAATAGTAAACCAAAACTAAAAACCTTGATGATTTACAATTTGAAAATTATGAAATACATACATTTTAGTACTGTAGCCTATAGTTGTAAAGTAATTTAAAAACCTAATTTTCAAAATTATCATAAGCATGGTTTGCATTCAAAAAAATTTTATTTATTTTTTTTTCTATTCAGATGCAGTTCCTGACAAAATCATCCCAATCATTCTAGAAGGACTAATTTCTTCCATCCAGCGAAAATTCATTTTCAATCTGTCAATAAATGTTGCATATTTGTCAGCAAATATACCAATATTATGCAGTCCAACTTTGAGGTACAACTATGTTTTAGGTGAACATGCATTAAGGCCATAATTCCTGCAAGTGGAGCTGTGAAAATAACTCAAGGTTAACTGAATTTGCATGGCCACAACATGAGCTGGCTTAAAAAACGGCACAGACCAGATTTTTTAAACATATAATGTTTAAGTGACATGGTCATATTTCAAACCAGTGTAATATTTGCATATATTCCATGTAAAACTGAGGGTCGAAGAGTCTTCTGTGGTAATCACCAGCAGGTCACAGATGGCATTTGTCCAAAGATCCTCTTTCTCACATTTAAATAAAATATAAATCTGGTCCTGTGGTACATTTACATAGTTTGGGATTTTTTTGGGGAATAACTAAACACGAAGCTGAATACAAAGTGATCTTAGGGCAAAAGCCTGCATTTTCAATGAGTTTTATTCATAGTGCAGAGAAAAGGTGTAAAGGGAATTCACTCATTTCTGAGACCAGCAGGAAATGAGGAATTGTATTCAACAAAAAGAAGATGGGCACTCACAACTCACTGCAGCAATAATTCAGCTCGCTTTGTATTCAGCACTGTTAATCTCATTTGATATTCCAATGAGAAACAAAAAGCCCAAACTCTTATCCCACCGCAGTGCACTAATTTGAGCTTGGTGTGTGTAACAGGTTGGAGCTTGAACTAAGAAAACTTCAGGTCAAGAGATGTTAATTGCTCTCATTTAACTGCATCCTATTACTTAGCCTGCACAACTGTCTTTGAATTTCAATTACTGTCGTTTTGTATTTGTGCCTAATTTCAGGTCATCATTAGCCACATAATGGCTACAAAACTATCTTGATTATGTTAGACAACATCTGGTTCATAAATAAAGTTCAGCTTGTAATGAAAAGAGAGTTCTTGTGATATTTATTTATTAGTTATAGCAGTGAAACCTTTTACGACTGATCAATTTTATAAGCTGCATCCTGAGACTGAGAGTTTTTGTTTTAGTCATGAAATGGCTTTAAAGGTACAGTTTTATTTCCTGTGCTGTTGTATTTCCTGTTGAAACAGGAAGTTACAGTGGAGCTAGTTTCAGCCTCAGATGCCACACCCACGGAACATTGACTAAACGTCTGATGCATACGGCACACTTAGCTGGAAACACTTCAGGAGTTTCGAAGTCGTCATCGGATTGGTTGAATTATACAGGATTTCCAGGAGACGTGTGTGTCGCGTTCTTTAACGTTCCGCCTGGAAACAAAAATGCCACAGCGCCAAACCCCCTCGTGAAAGAAGAAAGCCGTCATGTTTACAACTGATGACGAGCGCTTGTCATGATCAACTAAACGCTGAATTTTCAAAAGTATGTGAAAATTTTAAAGTTCGCGGCACAGAATCTTTAAAATATATCAAAGAGTTTTACACACCGGTCTGTTGTTGTGGCGACATTTCCACGCCCCTAAACATGACGCAGAACAAAACGAAACGTGATTGGTTGCTTTACCTCTCAGTCATAAGGCCTCTCGGCCATTCAAAGCGGCCAAAGTTCCCAGACCTTCAGCCGTCAGTCTGAACATCTGACTACGCGAGACTAGGGTGGAGCATGTAGTCAATAGCTTTTAGTCTATGGTGCAGCCGAGCATTAAGACAAACAATACCAACAACAACAACAACAACATCAAAAAAAAAACTTTTTCTGGCTTGTATCACTAATGTTTCAAAATCAGTAATTTCAAACGATTGATGGTTGCGAAATGAATGTATGCGTGAATGAGAACAAATAAACAAACCAGGATTTGCTGCCTGCTATTGATAGTAAGGACATTCTCATTCAGAGCATTTTTCATGAACTTTTTGTACAATACAATACTATGCTCTCTAGAATGCATACAAGATCAGTTGTGATTACATTTTTTGTCAGTTTATTCAGAGAACTGAAAATCTGAAATATGTTTCTATGGTGTATCTGCATATAAATGGCTTTAAATCTAACAGACGTGAGCAAAACCTGATTTTTGATTTCATGGTGAAACTGCAGAACATTGGTTATGTTAGAAACGAAGTAGCAACTACATAAAGTTAAAACTCCCATTTCTCCCAACAACTTCGTTTTATTTATAAGTTTACCAATGGTATTCAGTCACTTACACTATTTTTAAAAGTTTGGGGTCGGTAAGATTTTTAAGACTTTTATGTTCGCCAAGGCTGCATTTATTTGTTCAAAAATACAGTAATATTGTGTGATTTAAAATAACTGTTTTCTGTTTTAAGATCTTTTAAAAATAAAGCTGTATTTTCAGCATCATTACTCCAGTCTTCAGTATCACACGATCCTTCAGAAATCATTCTAACATGTTGATCTACAACTCAAGAAACATTTCTGATTATTATCAGTGTTGAAAACAGTTGTACTGCTTCATATTTTTGTGGAAACCATGATGCCTTTTTTTCTTCAGTTCAAAAGAACAGCATTTATTTTGAAATTACAGACCCTAAACTTTTAAACAGTAGTGTTTAAAATCTCTCTTAAATTCTCCTGGCTCCTAAACAGTCTCTTAATCTGCTGAACAGCGAACAAATCATTTCGCCTTTCAGGAATATAGTGGAGGGACGGAAGTCTGGGGTCTGGGTCTCAGATAATAGCATTTCATGTGAAGATGAGAGAAAGCACTTTGGTTCTTAATCTAACTGTCTATATATGTCTCAATCTCTCTTTACCACAGGAGGCTTTGATCTTTCTCGCATTAGAAAGCATCATGTACATCAACACACTTTGGCTTCTCTATGGCGGAGATACTTCTTTCACACATGCCTCTCAAGTGCCAGGTTCTTTCTAAAAAGGTCAATTCACATACATTTTGCAGTTATTTGACACAGTCAATACATTTCGCTGAATCTAACTGGAGCAAGAAAAAAATCTCCTTATGGATACATATGGTACATGTACAAAAAGATAGAATAAAATTCAAGTGGTTTTATAGTTTACAGATATTACAGAAAATATTGGAAATGCTCAAGTAGTTTTTTTTTCCCCACTACATTTAATGAATCGTTGGCTGACCAAACACAAGGGCACAAGGTTTGGCTAGTTAGCATGGGCCCGTTAAACCCTGTCATAGATACACCATCTGGCTGAAAAAAGCATCTTTCTCAACTGTCTGCCGTTCAAAAGTAGCTGTTTATTCTGTTTATTCTAAGCAACATATAAATCCTGAGTAAATATGCATTAGCTGCACGGCTGCCATTGAGATAAACAGGAAAGCCAGCGGAAAGCTTTCTCCTTAAAACAGGTGAAATTCTAATTTTATCTCCAAATACAATCCAGTTTCATGAGGCACGATCCTCTTTGTCTCTACTTGTTCAGAACTGGCTCTTTCTTATTGCTTATTACCTTCTAGCCCGTTATTCATCCGCCATTCAAGCACACACACTTGATCTGTAGCGGTTTTTGCGCTGAATATGCTCAGTGTTTTCCTCTGCTTTTTTCTCTCACGTCCCTCTTTCATCATCAAAACCCAACCTGCGACTCATAATTAATGTGAGGTCCAATTTCCTGAAGATTAAAGGCAAAACAATTAAAAGCAGCGGAGAAAGGAGGTGGAAATGGAGGAAGAATTGCAGATAGAAGCTTTTGTTTGCTTGTTTGGAGAACAGCACTGAGGTGGTTTTGAAATGTATTATGTTGCCCAAAGAGCCATGATTGGCCACAAGAAATGAGAACGAATCAAAAGTCAGAGGAGGAATGAGAGAGGGTTTTTGGTTGCCAAAAAATGTGCAAATGGATGATTGGCACTCTTAATGCAGATTTTAAGTCTTCACACCACTGTAATGATCTGCTCGGTTTGCTTTAGAGGGGTCTGGGTTCATTTGGAACATTAACAAAATTCTAGTGAACCACTCTGAAAACCCCACAAGAGTCCAACCTTTTGACACACAGAAAAGCAGCACTTTGAAATGACTTTGTTATTGCAGACATATTTGATTGCATTTCTATTCATTTCCTGCAGTTTTTTTATTTATTTATTTACTTTTATTTATTTTGTGTATTTCATTATTTTCATATATATAAAAATCCATTTTTTACTTTTATAATTTTATGAATATTTTTATACTGATTACAATATTTCTAGATACATACATAAACTGCATGTTTATATGACTATGTTCATATTATTACATTTCAGTGTGTATATATAGAAAAATATTCATAATTTTAATATATTATAACAATACTTAATATAAATCTATATTTTATATATTTATAAAGCAAAAGTGTAACATTATAATAACAACATCTTCAGGAAACATGTAACAAATTAATGCAACAATATTATATCATCAACATAATGCACTAAATTAGCTCATATACCATATGTGACCCTGGACCACAAAACCAGTCATAAGTGTCAATTTTTCAAAATTGAGATTTATACATCATCTGAAAGATGTATGGTTTGTTAGGATATGACAATATTTGGCCGAGATACAATAATATGAAAATCTGGAATCTGAGGGTGCAAAAAAATCAAAATATTGAGAAAATCACCTTTAAAGCTGTCCAAATGAAGTCCTTAGCAATGCATACTACTAATCAAAAATTAAGTTTTGACATATTTACGGTACGAAATTTACAAAATATCTTCATGGAACATGATCTTTACTTAATATCCTAATGATTTTTGGCATAAAAGACAAATCAATAATTTTGACCCATACAATGAATTTTTGGCTATTGCTACAAACATACCCCAGCGACTTAAGACTGGTTTTGTGGTCCAGGGTCACATATAATAACACATTAAGACCAAAAACCATGGCTACAACAAGTCACAATATTTGATGTGTCATTAACAGCCGGATCATAAATGATGTGGGTCGAGTTACATGCAGAAGTTTAATACTGATGTTTGTACAAATCCCTGATTCAAGCACGAGCAGTTGTAATAGCAATCTTAGAGGTAAAGAGAAAAAGTGCATGCGTTCATGAAGTGTCTTGTGGACAGAAGGTTGGCTCTTGTAATCGACACTACATAAATGTGCTGAAGAGCTTATTAAACCGTTGAAAACAGATTGGTGTCCGGTCTGGAGCTCTCTCCCCCTGAGACTCAAACATATGTGTGGTGAAAGCGCTGGGTCCATGATGCTGGGAAATGAACACAGACACCTCACATACCTTCATTTTGCTGTCTCTCCATTTAATTATACACTGACATTTACATCCACTGCAACATGTAATAGACCTCATTATTGTGGGGGGTCGTCTAGTACTTAAAGTTAGCTTCCATCTGCAGTTGGTGCTCATGCAAGGAGAGTTAAAGTACACTAATTGCAATACTTGCGGGATGTTCAGCAGCCCACTGCTGGGCAGAGCTTGTATCAAATATTCCAAGAATATATCGCTGAAAATTTGTGGCGCTTTCCATAAATAGGGTATGAAATGGGGCTAGAAACATTTTTAAAAAGTCTGATTTATGTACTTTTCTGATTGATGTACTTTTTCAAAAAAAAGTTTTGGAAAGAGAAAGTGCTTAATCTAAAATGTTGTTTGTCAGCCTCAGGGTCAAACTAAATATTACAAAACTAATAGATCTAATGGGACATTTCATGTAATGTGTGTTACCATGATGGTGTTTTGTATTTATGTGCATGACACTGTGCACCTGCATGTGGTTTTCTCTTTGCTACCTTTCTCTTTACCACCAAAATTTGTAATCGAATAAAATTTTTAGCAAGACAGGTGGCTTTCTTAGGGTGCTTTCACATTTGGACCGTTGTTTCGGAACCTGGCGTGTTTCCCCCCTTAGCTCGGTTCATTTGGGCATATGTGAACGCGGCAATCCGCACCAAAACAATCGATCTGAGATCGCCTGAATGAGGTGGTCTCGGCTCGATTGAAAACGAACTCTGGAGCGGTTCGGTTGTAGTGAGAAAGCAATCCGATCCATCAGACCAACGAACCAGGCTATATCACAGTGTATAATGGGTAATTACGTAAGTTCCGTGAAAAGCAGTAGACGATGTCTGTGGGTGAGCATGTCTTCGCCATTCAAAATCAAAGCGTGCCTTTTCATTTTATAATGCTGTCTTATTGCTCTTTGTAGTAGGTGCATTTAATGTTTTCCTGATGACGAATCCTGGACTCCTGCTCAAAATTATAAATTAATAAATTAATATAACAACAGCTACAAAAAAAACCAACAATAAGCCCTCGAAGCTGTTGTAGTTCCATCCTGACGGATGACAGCTATGAGCGGAATTCCTGAAAATAAACCGTGGAACTTTGACCAATGAGAGGACAGTTTACTCGCACGTGACTTGTATTAACAATTTTGGTCCGTTTAGAAACTTTGTGAAAGCGAACCGCACCAAGAATAAAAAACAACACTGTAATTATTTTAATCCCTGTTTCTGAACCAGAGCCGATCCTCCCTGTACGCAGAATACGCAAGCTGCGTAGGGCCCCCGAAACACCAGGGGGCCCCCTTGCTCTCAAAGATGTTTTAATTTTAGTTGCGTTTTTGAGTTTGGCCAGCGGTTATGAAAACATGAATAGTC
>JAFVLL020032898.1:0-16412 GCA_021397915.2 Tor tambroides
TTAATGATTGCTATCAGGATGTGAAGAGACTTTCAACCAGAATAACAAAAAATGTTTCTGAAGACAATCACCTATGATACCTTTAATAGTGAGAATTGGTCCCTATACTAAAGCGTTACAGAATCATTTGTTCGTAAATCAGTCTACATAAATTGCGCTGTATGGTTCTGATTTACTAAAAAGAACCAGTTCATAAGAATCATTTGTCCATGAATCAGACTACACTGGTTGCAATGTATGGTTTTGATTCACTAAAATGAACTAGCCCATAAGAACAATTTGTTTGCAAATCAGACTACTCCAATTGCGCTGTATGGTTCTGATTTACTAAAAAGAACCGGTTCAGAAGAATTATTTGTTCATGAATCAGACTACACTGGCTGCACTGTTGCTAAGAATTATTTTCGATTTTGACTACACTGTTAATGCTGTATGCTTAATAGAAAGACTTGTTTTCTTGCCATTATTTTGCAGTACACACATTTATTTTTCTTCTTGCATGCAATTCAGAAGCCTGAACATTTCTTTTGGCCTTAGATTTAAAGAATCAATATTAAAGTTCACTCAAAAATGAAAATGATGTCATTAACTACTCATCCTCATGTCATTCCAAACCCATAAGACCTTTGTTCTTCATCTTCGGAAAACAAATTAAGATATTTCTGATGAAATTCGTGAGCTTTCTGATCCTGCATAGACAGCATCGGAACTGACAGTTTCAAGGCCCAGAAAGGTATCAAGGACATTGTTAAAACAGTTCATGTGACATCAGGGGTTCAACCTTAATTTTATGAAGTTACAAGAATACTTGTGTGCAAAGAAAATTAACTTTCTTCAACAATTTCTTCAAAATCATCAAAAATATCTTAATTTGTGTTCTGAAGATGAACGAAGGTCTTATGGGTTTGGAACGACATGAGGGTGAGTAATTAATGACAGAATCTTCATTTCTGGGTGAACTATCCCTTTAAGATTGTACATGAAATCTACATTTTTACCCAGACATAACTGCTAGTCTAACAAGTCTCACACTTATTTTGAGAATTTGTACGTTGTTAAAAAGTCTTTTTTTTTTTCTGTGGTCCTGTCTTACCTCACCTACGGAACAAATTGAGCCAGGATCCCTTTGAAAACAATATGAGCATAACACCCCTGCTGGTTTGGCTGGTCTCTGGAGGTATAAAATACATGTTCTCACAGTACAAATGTACTTGCTCTCACAACACTCATTTGTCTTTCACATTGTGCTATCTGAAATCATTTCCACAGCTCAGCAGGCGAGGACTCTCCTCGCTATCCGGCACATATCCAGCCCTGCACTCACATTTCATTCTTTCAGCGCTGGGCTTCTCTCACCCCTTCAACAACTCACACAAACCACTAGAGATGAGATATTTCATCATGCCCCCACGGTGTGTGAGAACAGAGTGCAATGATGTCAAATTCACGAGGTGAAATATACACACACACACAGCACACGGTAGACACACTTCTCTATTCCAGAGCCAAGAAACCCAGACGGCGACGATGCAACTCTGTTTTTGTTTGTGGTCTGCATATAAAGCTTGATACAATCACAGTGCATGACTGATTTTCCATCAGACCCTTTGATATTACCACTCTGTCATTCATTACACAATGTTATTCAGTCTAAGTTCGACTCAAACAGACAGGAATACGTTCGGTGTGGTGAGTTGGCTGAAGGCGCTGTCGTCCCTCTAAGAGCAATGCCAGGTCATTTTGAGTTTCATTGATCGGATTAAATATCAATCCACGGTAACTTGATTCATTGCTGCTTTCTCATTTCTGACATTTCTTTAGGATTCTGATTTTTGATTAACAAGTGAGCAGCAACGAATCTAGCAAATCTATTTAAAAGCTTCAAAAGCGCTCTGACTTCAGTTTAATCAATAAAACACTTGTCTGAACAGATGTCATTTGTGTGTGCAGTTGAGCGAATGAAAAAAAAACTCATAAAGAAAGAGACACGAACAAAAAGCACGAGTGCAAATGTGTACAGCTGCAAATGAGCTGCTTTGCTCTATACTATTTTCTAAGGCAACGGCCAAACTAAAATAAACCTCATGAAACAAGATATGACATACAGTATTTACATACGCAATACAAATTCAGCCGTTCACTTTGGCATTAGCATGTTGCTAAGTTAACGCCATCATAGGCTTTATAAAAGCCATAAAAATGATATATACAAATATTGGGTAAAAAAAGTCACATTTTAGTTAGACTGATTAATCATGCTTACTGTTTATATTTATTACTTTCAGTATTGAATGAATTATAACATTATTTTTTTCAAACAATTTATATAAATTTTGGTTGAACAGATTTTCCACCAAGCTCATCCACACATTAATACATGGGTCAAAGACAAAAAAGGGTTTAAGCATAAAAACAATAAGTGTAAGACTGCTATAAACTGTTGTTGTTTTCCCCAAAAAATTTAAAAGTTTTCTGTTTAATTTAATTGCAAATTTTGTTTTTGTTTTTCTGAGTAAAAAATAAATATCATACATTTTTCCCGGATTTACAGAAGACACCCACTAAAATGTCATTCAGTGTAACAGTCTTGTCAGGCATATTCACAACAAAAATCAGTTTATGACATATTAAAAGACTAATTACTTTCACCTCAAATACTAATTAGCTGTAATTTTACATTTTTTAAATTTGCCATTATCCTAGGTTTTGCCCATTTGTCAGTAAGAATTTTTTACTCATTTAAAACACAATAATTTAATATGCTCCCTTATTCTTTTATATATTTTAATATGTACAAGTCAGACTAAGCATGTTGTTTGAATTTCTACATTAATAGTGTGTTACACTGAATGACAATGTAACATTATTTCAACCAAATTTTGACATTTTATTCTCCAAAAACTTATTTGAAACCTTAAAATTAGACACTTCACTTAAAGTTAATGTGCTTTCTATGGACATAAAATCACTTTTGTAAATTCTTTTTGATGCGGACATCTTAACGTCTTTGACCCACATACAATGCACATTTGTCCAAAAATAGGTATCTTGGAAGCCAACATAACGATTCTGAATAGTGTAATTATTGTTAATTAAACTCAAGCTAAAATTATTATTGGCAATTGAAATAAAGAAATCAAATAAAATCTAAATATTAAATGAAAAATAAAAATGACAAATGGCAAATAAATTAACATTTAAGATTAAGAAGTACTCAATTTACTCAAATTAAAACTGAAATAAAAATCATTAAAGTTAAATGGAAATATTAGAAAAAACAAAACCTTATAAAATGACAAAACAAAATTACTAAAAATAAAACGAAAACTGACAATATAAAAAACTAATATATTAAAATATATACATATATTAAATAATATTCAAATACATCGGCTGACCACATTTTCGAATATTCTTTGGGTCTAGAATGTTACTTCACAGCATAAAATGAAATGAAATAAACACTTTTCAGCTGGCCAGGATGGGCTTAAACTGGAGTTTTGTTTTCTTCTTCAGCAGGTTAGGAAGCCTTTAAATTATTCCTACATAGGCAGCTCACAATAGGCTAGTTCCAATCAGACTATACCATAAAGAAACTTAATGGGCTCCTCTTGTCTCAGGGTCCAAAAAAACACCACCATTTGTCTCTAGCGTGCAATACATCAACCTTTATTTGAAAAGCATTTAGTCTCTGAGGTTTTTGCAATTACCTTCACAGCTAGAAAGCCTGAAAGTAGACATAATATCTTAACATCCTTCACAAGTCCATTGTCTACCCTGTTCACTCATGGAACAAAAGACGATGACAGAGAGAAAGAAAAGATATTGTTTGTGTGTGAATGCTCTCTTCAGTGCAGAATTTTCAGCGCTACGTCTGTGGGTTGGAGGCTATTATGGAGTATTGTGAGTGTGTGTGAGTGTTAAGAGGACGGGCGAGCTGACTGATTAGAGTGCAAGGTCATTGTGTTATAGCTCAGCACTGCAGCCACCTCTGCAAACACACACACACACACACTTTTTAATCACAGCCTAAAATGGTATCCAAGGGGCAACCCTCTCCTGGGGCTAGAGGCTTTCGTGTGTGTGCGTTTCTTTCGCATTATCTCATGTATTGAGGGTTCACAGGCTAATATGAGTCTGTCTTGGCCAGCTTTGACAAATAAGACAGATCAGACCACCAGACCAATCACAGAATCATTGAACACAAACTCAGCTCAGTCCAGACACCAGTGAGACACCCATTCCACCGGCTTCAACTCACAAAACACAGTCTTTCTTCTTGTTGGAGAGCAGAGGTGACAAGAAATGGAAGGAAGTGGGTGGGAGTGAGGGATGGTAAGTGGTTAAAAAAGCGCGACCAAGGACCCAAGGGGGGGAAAAGACAGTGAAATATGAAGCAGCTGCGGTGAACTGCATTAAAGCTCCTAATGGCGTTCACTCAGTCAGAGTGATTTGTGGCAATGTCTTTATTCACGTCAAACATGGATGGAGTCAGGAGCATTTCATTTTTACAGTTCAGGGACAACAAACAACATGTCAACGTGCCAAATCATTAGGATCCTCCTTGATGGTGAGTCAACAATGAATCAAAATTGGCCCCATTTACTTTATTAATACATGTTCCTCCTGATTCATCAGCGCATGTTATTCCAAAGAAAAATAATGGTATTTTTTTGTAATCTTTTATCAAACTGTAACAACCCCCTCTGAGGAACCACTTTATTACATGTAGGCCATGCAGGCTATTAGTTTAGTCAAATAGCTATGAAGTCTTTCTATCGTTTGGGTCAGTATAATTTTTTTAGATACTCTTATTAAGCATTAAATTGATCAAATGATAGTAAAGACATGACAGAAGATTTCAAAAAATGCTGCTCTTCTGAACTTTCTATCAAGAAATCCTGGAAAAAATGCATCATGTTTCCCACATAAATAGTAGGTAGCACAAATGTTTTCAACATTGATAATAAAAAATGTTTCTTCAGCTGCAAATTAGCATATTAGAACTGGAGTAATGGCAGCTTTGCATCACAGGAATAAATTACAATTTAAAATATATTAAAATAGAAAACAGTTTTTTAAATATTTGACAGATTCTATTGTATTTGGTAAAATAAAAGTATTCTTTCAAAAATATTAAACAATTTTACTGACCCCAAACTTTTGAATGGCAGTACATTTTATGCAGTAATTTGAAGTTTGTTAACATTAATGTATTAAAGGTTACATTAATAATAGCATATAAACTCTGAAATACAGTACATCACATCACACTGCGAAAAAAGATTTTCTTACTTAGTATTTTTGACTTGTTATCTACCCCACTGGTATATTAGGGCTGGGCGGTATATCTCATGCGATATGCATGCGCATCTCGTCGGTAAAGCCGGCTCCTTGATTAGCGGTAAATCCCCATCACCTGTTTTCAAATGGAGCGGCAGTTAATACACGGGACCGTAGTTCACTGAGAAGCTACGCAATATCGCGTTCATTATCAAAGGCGATTCATCTGCGATAATGAACGCGATATTGCGTAGCTTCTCAGTGAACTACGGTCTCGTGTATTAACTGCCGCTCCATTTGAAAACAGGTGATGGGGATTTACCGCTAATCAAGGAGCCGGCTTTACCGACGAGATGCGCATGCATATCGCATGAGATATACCGCCCAGCCCTATGGTATATATTTTTTCTTGCTTTAAGCAAAAAACTAATTTCTATAGACTTTCTATAAACTTTCTGTAAATTTCTATAAATTTTACAGAAAATAAGACTTAATATCTTCAGTCGTTTTGCGTCAAGAAATTTTATCCTGATTCCAAAATATTTGCACTAGAAAACAAGTCAAAAATACTAAGTAAGAAAATCATTTTCTTGCAGTGCAAATGGGCTGTGAATGATGTTTCATACCGACATTAAAATCCAGCAATGGGATAATAACAAAATTAAAAATGATAGATAGTAAGTACAGGTATAACTAGACAAACAAAGCTTGAGTAAACTAAAGCAATCAGGTAAAAACAAGCTCATCAAATCTTTAGTCCAAAGTATTCTTCACAACCCCAAGTAAGAATTCAGATGCAGAGACAGTCTGAGAATCATTATTCAGTCTCTATTATCTTAATTATCACTACAACACAATGAATGTGATATTAGCACTTTCTGCACTTGATCCCTATATTCCCACATTCCCCGCTGCTGCTCCTGTGACCATTAAGAAGGTGGAGATTTTAGCTTTGCAGTGTTGAACTGCAGTACAGACAGAACCAATTGTATGTCCGCCTCAATTATAACCTGAATTAATGACGACAGGAGCTGCTGTGGGTGCAATTCAGATGCCCCGGACTGGAACTCTTCACTGGTGTGTTTGAGCGAGCGCGTGTGTGCGAATGAGATTCTGGGTCGGGCTTCGTTCCAGGAGTGAGTGAGTGAGTGAGAGAAAGGGATAATTGACTTGGACAGGCTTGACACTTAGTATGCCCCTGGGCGAGACGGGCACGGGGGGGAAAGTATCACACAGTATCCCTGGGATTCGAATTGCTACAGATAGTTTTTAGGAAGCTGCAATGTATCATTAACTCAGAAAAGAGTAATGAAGCACAGGAAGCCATCATGATGCTTCAAGAAGTCTGTTGATATCTATTTCCCCTCAGCCAATGAGGTTTCACAAATCTAATGTGTCCTTGTGAACTAACGTTGACATTATGTGGTCAAAAAAGTATGCAGACAACCATGTCTGAAAAATAATTTTCAGAAAAACAAAGTCAAAAACAAAAAACTATAATTTAGTTTTGGAATTTCGGTGTCATCCGGTGATGGATGACAGACCTCCATTATGGATGAATGCTTCAGTCCTTTCCTTCTGCCTTGGCTTGACAGTAACAATGATTATTGATTAGACTGATGATGAATTACCAACAGTATGTTACTGATCAACGTATATATTGATTGATAACAAGCAGAATCCTATTTTTAGAAAATCTGTGCTTGTGCTGTTCTAAAATTTCTCAGCATCTTGCTGAACATCTAGACTATAAGACAAAGACAATATTTAATGGTATGCATGGCCATTTATAAGTAATTATGGATTTTAAGGTCCAATTCTTGCTATTAACAAACCATTAACTCTTACTTTTGCCTCAATAAACTTCTAATTAGCTGTTTATTAATAGTAAGGTAGCTGTTAAGTTTAGTTATTGGGAAGGATTAGGGATATAGAATATGGTCATGCAGAATATGTAATAAACAGCCAATATGTTAATAATAGGCATGCTAATAAGTTAATAGTGAGAACTGGTCACTATACTAAAGTGTTACTATAATTATTAGTCTTTTAAGCAATGTTTAAGCAGTATTAACTAACATTTCTCAACTTTTTTGTCTTACACATAATATACTACAGTTCAAAAGTTTGAGGCTGGTAAGATTGTTTAATGTTTTTGAAAGAAGCCTTTTATGTTCACCAAGGTTGCATTTACTTGATCAAAACATAGTAAAAACAGTAATATTATGAAATATTATTGCAATTTTAAATAACTGTTTTCTATTTTAATATATTTAAAATGTAATTTATTAATTTACCTGTAATATCAAAGTTGAATTTTCAGCATCGTTACTGTAGTCTTTAGTGTCACCTGATCTTTCAGAAATCATTCTAATATGCTAATTGCAGCTCAAGAATCAATTCTTGTCATTATCAATGTTCAAAATTAATGTCTGTCTAAACTGTAATACATTTGTTTTTCAGGATTCTTTGATGAACAGAAAGTTCAAAAGAACAGCATTTATTTGAAACCTTTATCAACACTATAAATGCTACTTTTGACCAGTTTAATGCATCCTATCAAAATATTCTAAACATTAAACATCGTGATTTTCTGTAAAGCTGCTGTGAAACCAAATGTACTGTGAAAAGAGCTATACAAACACAACTGACTTAACTGGAAATGTAAATAGATTAACATTAAAAGAAACTGAACATATTAATATTTAAGGTTCTCTTTTCAAGGTCTAACAAAGCAAAATCAATATCTTTCCAACCTGGAATCTGTTTAAGAACCTCCTGGGAACCACAAGCAATGCAGGCCTACTGTATATCCCATTCTCTATGCCATCTGCTAAATGAAGCACCGTGAGACTTCTGAGCACTGACCCCAGGTCTTTTCCAGTGCACACGGCCGATCCTGTTACCCTGGTAGAAGAGGGATTCATCTACGACCAGGAACAGTGGGTCCTCAAACAGACGTCCACTCTGTAGACACTGCCTCTTGAGGGTGGAGTAATGCTGCCCCTCAAAGGCCTTCACAGAGGAGAACATCTTTCAGCCTACAGAGGGACAACACAAGAGGGAGAGAGATTTGGCAATGTGAGACAGATGCAGTGCAGACACAGTGCAAGGCACTCTTGCTCCAGTCAGCTCAGGTAAACATCTCATCACCTTCCCCAACAGGAACATTTGTGTGCATGCGTGCGTGACTTTCTAACTTTGTATTCGTTCATTATCTGTTTCAAGCATATTGCTCATAAAAATGGAGTGAAATCACCACCGCTTCTAAAATGATTTGGGTGGCTGTATGCTGTTTTTGGAAGTGTGGGAGCACAAGTTTGACAGGTTAGCAGCATCAAATCTTTTGTTTGGGTTACTTGTTGACTAAGCTTTACAATCTCATATATATATATAGAGAGAGAGAGAGCTGGGTAGATTACTTACAAATTGTAGTCTGTTACTGATTACAGATTACATGATGAAAACTGTAGTCAGTAACGCAATCTATGTTACTCATTTTAGGCAATGTATACTGTGACTACATTTTAGATTACTTTTTTTTTTTTTTTTTTTTTTTTTTTTTTTTTTAAATCAAACTTGCTTTAAACTTACCATAAAAACAAACAAAAATAAAAAAGCAAATGAAAAGAAAGTATATTCAATTTTTTGACATCAACATCATAAAATGCATTAAACACTACGTTACACCAGGGTTACCCAAACCGAGCTTAATGTAATATTTCTGAGCTGATAAAAGCTAATAATTAATTCATAAATAATTCAGTCATAAAAATGTAAAATAAAAAGAATTTAAGCACTTAAATGCTAAAAATAGAAATATTTTTTATTTACCTGCCTGTCAATGTGACCATTCTCTGATATTAGTTAACTGTAAACGTGAATATGCTGTTAAATTATTGAAATTTGAACTTGCTCAGAGATATTTCAGGTAAATATTTTATTTTAATGAGTTTGTCTGACAAAATTGTTTAAGATTCCCTGCATTATATTTAAAGAAAAAGAAAGAAAAAAATAAATATGACAACAACTATGACATTTAAACATTTAAAATAGAGAAAAAAAGAAGAAGAATTAGGGAGAATCAATAAATTATGAATAATTTACTGCCACTGCGTGAATATGTAATCATATAATCCATAAAAAAGTAACTGTAATCTGATTATGAGCATTTTAAAATGTAATGTACTCTTATTACAAATACTTAATTTTTGGAGTCTGATTATGTAATCCAGATTACATGTAATCAGTTACTACCCAGCAATTTTTTTTTTCCCAAAAAAGCTGAGTGCGGTGACATTATTTCAATGCATTTTCCCAAGTTAGTTTGTTATTATTAGAATGATTTCTGAAGGATCATGTGACACTGAAGACTAAAGGAATGACTGCTGTAAATTCAGCTTTGCCATGACAGGAATAAATGACATTTATACTATATTAAAACAGAAAACAATTATATAAAACTGTAATAATATTTCACAGTATTATTTTTTTTACTGCATTTTTGATCAAATAATTGCAGCCTTGGTGAGTATATTCTTAAAAAAACAATAATCTTCAAACTTCTGGGTGTTAACGTATACTCTAAATGCCAAAAAAATAAAAAATAAATAAATAAATTCAACCAGACTCTACCTGGTCACTTTGCATATTGGTCAGATGTTGTTTTCCTGTCTAAGTGGGCATTTCCAAGTCAGAGTAAGCTCCAATGTGGACCAAACAAAGTCAAAAGTGTGAACCTGGCCAGATTCCATGAGAGAGAAAGTCTAAAAACACAATTAGAATAGACAAACAAAAGATATACCATCACAATACAACTGCTTTCTTTTAGAGATCGGAAGGAACTGGTCCCTCTAGTACTGATAATCTACAGCACACAGTTACTCTCCCTGGCAGGAGGAGATGAATTCAGAGGCAGGAACAGTACCTGCAGAACAACCATGTCACTGTGACTCGGCGCTGCTGGGACACTTTGCTTCAAATCCAGGTTGAACTGGAACGTATCATTACAGTGTTATATTCATGTCAGAGACTGGTAGTGTAAAAGTGATGCCTACTGGGATGAGTGTGTTGGTTTAGCACCCCTCTTTCACTGACTTGTGAATACCTTTTTTTGACCAAATGAGTCTAAAAGAGCTATTCAAGTGAAAGTAGTTCAGATGAGCGAAACTTGAGAACATCACATCCAGAGACCGCCACTTGCAACATGCCATATCTGTCCAGATCTACAGAAAAGGATCTTTCTCTGGACATTTCCGACGCGTTGTCTGAAATGCATGGGCAGTCTGTCAATCACAGCTCTCTCAGAGGCTAGTTTCAAGAGCTGAGCGAGCTGAACTGCGGTGAATTATTCATCTCCACTCCCAGACCTTCAGGAAGATTAATTATGTCTTGAGCTTTCTGTCCATTCTCTTTGCACTAATGACAGAAAACTCTATGGCCAGCTCTGCAGTGAAAATGTAAAGACCGGAGTCTTAGATAATAACAGCTTCATCATCATATGGTCAAGCAATATCAAGTTATCAAATATGGGATGAAGCTTCTTTGCATGTTATAATATTGGGGGTTGAATAAAAGTAACATAAGCTTGACAGCATTTGTGAAAATGTTGATGACCACCAGTGTTGTTACTGTTAAGTAAAACTAAAAAAAATAGTTTTCTTTATGAAAATAAAGCTGAAATAAAAACAACAAAAGTGAGAAATAAAATAAACAAAAATTAAAAATGTTGCCTTGGCAACTAACAAATAAAATGAGTTGAAGTACTAAAATTATTTTTTTTAAAAAGCTAAATAAACTAAAAAATAAAATTCAAAATATTAATACATACTACAATATTATATAAATAATACTTAAACTCATTACCACACATTTTGTTTTTTGTTCTTTGAAGAAAAGCTAAACTTCACAAATGCATTCTGTTTAGCTTAACTTATACTGAACCTGTAAGGTTCTTTGCTTCATTGCATCTCGCTCTTTAAACAGAGAATGTGTTTGTACGTGACTAGGGACTGGTTTGGTACTGGAAATGCGGTTAACTTGACTGTACATTACACTTGACTGGAGCACCTGGGGAAATGAAAACACTGCAGTTGGACAGCCAGCATGGCAGATGGTGCCTGGCCTCATCTAGTGACTGATTCGTGACTTCAGTGAGACCACCACACAGGCAAACGGTCTCTCCTCTACCTCCTGATGGGAGGAAGCAGGTAGGAAGTGCTGAGGTTTGCAAGTGGAATTCACACTTCAGGGTTCCAAAGAGTAGAACAGAGGGATCAAAGCAGCAAGAATATGATGTGATTACCGTATACATCTGTTCATAAGGCTTAAGCCTAAAGACAGATGTAATGTGCCAGTTGACAGACAGATAGTGGCCTTTTGACTCTCTCTCACACCTAACTTATGCACCGCTAGCTCATAAAAGCTTACAAGCGTGCTAGTGGAATGATGTGGTTTACGGTCTCGGCTCTATTAAGCATTACGCTTAATGGAAAAAAACAGAGTGAGACCCAGAAAATTGAGTTCCTGAATAAAATGCACTGTATGAATCCCACGGGACGGCAAGGCCAACGTGGTGCACCACCTACAGAAACTCCTACTGTGGTAGTAGAAGGAGGCGTAGAGTAGAGAGTGCTGGAGAGGATGCTGCACTGGAGAGCAGGCAAAGAGACAGTGCACCAAAGTGCTTGATGAAAACCCCCTCCCCTTTCTGACAATCACCATTTCAGGGTATCCCAGCTGCGTCACTGCAGCCACCTCATGAATACATGTAGTATGCCATCTCACCAACCATACGGCATACCTAGAATGACCCTGCACACTCCATGACTTACAATCAACACTTGAATCCATCACTATTACAAAATATGCTACATTTAATATGCACTGCAGTCAGTGTTGGATGGGTTACTACTGAAATTCAGTCTACAAATTGCACGAGTACAGAGGTGAGCAATAACAATATTTTACATTACACTTCAGGTAATATAATCTCAACACTTCTTTTCTTTAGTGTCACAAAGAATAATTTCAAACTATTTCGACAGAAATATACATAAACAGCAAAGAGCAACATCTTCATTAAACTATATCATCATCAACCTATTCTTATATCACTAAAATTACAAGTTTTGATAAAAACTCAATCACTAATTTGTGACCCTGGACCACAAAACCAGTCTTAAGTCGCTGGGGTATATTTGTAGCAATAGCCAAAAAAAAATATTGTATGGGCCAAAATTATTAAGATTTTTCTTTTATGCCAAAAATCAAAGATCATGTTCCATGGAAATATTTTGTAAATTTCCTACTGTAAATATATCAAAACTTAATTTTTGATTTGTAATATGCATGGCAAAGAACTTCATTTGGACAACTTTAAAGGCGATTTTCTCAGTATTTTGATTTTTTTGTACACTCAGATTCCAGATTTTCAAATAGTTGTATCTCGGCCAAATATTGTACTATCCTAGTAAGACAGCTTATTTATTCAGCTTTCAGATGATGTATAAATCTCAATTTAAAAAAAATTGACCCTTATGACTGGTTTTGTGGTCCAGGGTCACATTTGTACTAATTAACACTCATTTCAATAAACAATTGTCAACTAGTTTCATTAGCAAACTGATAATATTAAAATACAGTTTAAGATGGTGGCTGGTTTCTAGCTAGTCTAAGACAAACCAGCTACAAGTTAGTCATCACATTTGGTGGTCAAGCTGGTTTATGGAACATGGTGGCTGGTAATCCAGATAATAAGCTAAAAATAGAACTAGTTAGATTAATAAATTAGTAAAGTTTATTAGCCCTGCTTGAGAATCAATCTTTAGATGGTAGCTTTATTTTGAGACATGGTAGCTGGTTTCTACCTGGTCTAAGATGGTCATTAGCTGGTAAGCCATTTAACTAACTGAATTCGAATGGTAATTAGCTGGTAAACACACCAGCTACCAATTGGTCACATCAAGATGGTCAAGCTGGTTTTTAGAACATGGTGACTGGTCAGCAAGTTAATGACCAGAATGGACTAGCTAATGACCGTCTTAGACCAGCTACAATGAACTAGTGAACTAGTTAGAGAAGTAAACTAGTCAAGTTTACTAGCCTTACTAGAAAATCAGTCTTAAGATGGTAACTGGATTCTAGCCAGGTTATTAGCTGGTAAACCAACTTCCAAGATCAGCAATAAACCACCTGGTCAGTTGATCATACCAGTTTGAGGTATGCAATCAAGTACTAGTCAATCAGTTATTGACCAGATTGGACCAACATGAACTCAGCAGACTAGTAAAATACTAGCTCTCCTGTAAAATCAGTCTTAATATGGTAGATGGTTTCTAGCCTGATTTTCATTCTGGTAAAGCAACTTGGATTAGCAAAAATCAGCTACCAATTGGTCATTTTAAGGTGGTCAGGCTGTTTTTAGAACATGGTGTCTGGTCAACCACCTGACCAGCTAATAATCATCTTAGACTAGCTAGATAACACAGCTACCAGTTGGATTTCATAACGGGGAAATAACTAGCAATAGTCTTTTGTAATTTATGTACAATTTGGAGGTATATTTCTTAGAAAACAAATTGCTTTACACAGTAGTATGCTGGGTCTCCCTTAGAGATATTAATGAATTATTTAACAAACTAATTTATAGATTAGTAATCAAAACCGTCACAACTGTGTAGCTAATTCATAAAAATATATGTTATAATGTAGTGTAGACTAATTACAAATGCTTGATCTGATTAGATTAACCAGATTACATTACTACCCAAAACTGACGGCACTACACCATACCACACTTCACCATGCAAACACAAACATGTCATCAGATGATTGTTGCATTAACTGCTCTGGGTTAAAGCAGGTTAGCAAGGTTCTCGTTAAGGATTGAGGGACTGCCCACTCCTGTCAGCCCTGTGGTCAAACTTATCTTAATAAGAAACGCAAGGCGTGGAGACAACTATTTAACTACATACGAAAGTGATTTCCTTTCCTGTTCAAGATCAATTGGGCTTTACTTTGCCCGAATGCACCGAAGAGCTGCAGTAGGCTTCCAGTTCCGACACTAGCTTTAAATATATGACAATTTATGCTACGAATCTCCTTAAAAGCGGAATGTGATTTTTTCGCCTCTGCACGCGTCCCGTCAGGTGGCCAGATTTACCACTCGCTCTTGTAACGCAAGAAGATCAACATAAATCAGCGCGCTCATCTCGTTTGTTCGGATAATTAGTCTCGCATTCTAAAACGTGTCAAATTCGATCTGATGTCACGCATCGCTCGTGTAATAGACCAGCACGGCCTCGCTGCCTGAGAAATAATCCAATACCTGAGCACAACTCCAGTCCCACGGTGGCGTCTCTCTCTCTCCGGTCCTCCCGGGATCCAGCGACGTTCTTGCGGTCCCGTGCAACTAAGGCTCTTCTCCGAGCTCCGGATCACTCTCACGCGTCTGGGAGGGGCCTACGAGCGGAGGGGGGACTCCTAGTCTGAGCATGTGCGGCGGGGTAGACACTAATGTATACCCACGCACACACACACACGCTGACAATAAAACAGTGATTGCAACAATAAATAAATGATGCTTTCTGTCGTTTTTGTCAGAATGAGTGCCATTATTCAAAAGCATTTGCGTGTAACTCAACATAATACTATTCTTCCAGTATTCTAGTCAGAAGCAAGTGGCCATCGCATCAGCACCATGGACAGCGGCAGTGTACATTGCTAACTTGCCACTAGGGAGACAAACAGGGACACACTAAGCAGAGACTGTGAGCTGATGGGTAAAACAACTGAGGAGGAAAAACCGCCTGAGGCCTGCAGTTCTGTGCAATAACATATAATGCTGTGAATCATGAGGATAATTTGATCACTAACAACAACCTTGGCCTGAACTTTACATTTTGTTAACCCAATATAAGGCATGTGTTGTTTACTACTGGATGTTTAGACCTAGGTTAATTTGATAAGCCAGCGGTGAATTCAAAATGAACACCGCTGGATGGCTTTTTCAGGACGTAAAGCAATATTTTCACCTGGTGCGTTGACGTCGAAGGTAGTAAAACGTATTAAAAGATTGCACAAGATGCATATAAATTAGCCACACAGACTCTGCTCACTTTACTCCTCTATTTCTTCCAAAGTTCATTTTTATTAATTTCATAGATTTGTGAAGTAAGGCAGGGATTTGTCAGCAATTTCTCAGCGTGATGTGTCTTGAGATAAATCTAGTCAATCACCCAGCAGGCCAGGCTGGGCACTGAGCTGAAATCAGATATGGAATTCTCCAAAGGAGGGCTAGTGTCTAAAAAAAACGTCCCAGAGTGCACTGGGCGTGGTCGGCTACGCCATGTAGATAAATGTGTTAATGTCCGTCTCGTCCCGTTTGATGTATTTGTGTTCTATCAGCCACTCGATCTGCTCTTTGATCATCTTTTTCTGGGGCAGAAACATGTTCTTGAGGATCTCCACCAGCTCTGTCTGAAGCTGAGCATTGCTGATCCTCTTCCTCATCTTCATGATCTGAATGATAGCTTCCTGTACAGAGTGAGGAAGAAGAGCTTGGTGACAAATGAGGTTTACGTCAGCATATCAGTGAAATGTTTTGTCTGAAATGTTTCTCATAGTTTTTATATAAAGGTTTATGCATAAATGTTTGAATTTAGTTTAGTAGACAAATGTAACTGTTTTTAAAATGCCTGCATATAAATGTTTTTACAAAACTAAAATTTCATAGAAAAAAAAAAATGGATGAGATGGACCAGATGGTAAAGGAAAAGTAGCCAAAAAGTGCCCAGCTTACATGGGAACTCCTTCAACGCTGTTTGAAAAGCATCCCAGGATGCACCTCATGAAATCACTAATAATTCAAACTTCTGTTCATTACTGTTTCATTACTTCACCATTATTCAAAAATGTGGACAATGAAGAATGAGCATGTGTGACTGAACATATGATCATTATATATATATATATATATATATATATATATATAAATACACAAACATATACACATTTCTCAATCATTAAGATCATGTGAAAGTGATTTCATTACCTGTGTGCGTAATATCCTAAGTTGCACTATGCCCTCATTTTCTTCTTCACGCATTCTCTCTGTGGTGAGTTGTAAT
>JAFVLL020032899.1:0-11423 GCA_021397915.2 Tor tambroides
ACCCCCCCCCCCCCCCAGAGAATTGGAGCAAAAATCTTGTCGAGCAACTCAATTGGTCCCAATGTTCAGTGCAGATTATCTGGTAATGTGAGGTGTTTACCAATCGAATCTTGCACCTCCCAATCTGCTCCGATCTGCTCGCACACAAATCGGGGCCTCCCCGAATAATATCAAACATGTTTGATATTTAGGATTTAAATCGGGATGATGACGGCTATATGATTACTTCAGTACTTTCACAATAGACAATGGCAACCGCAAAACAGCTGCTGTACGGCTCCGTTGGAGACGGTGGAAACTGCTTCTTGACGTTTTGTAGTAACACTGTCTGCATAATGTGTCGAAAACGTGTCACAACCGTATGGAGAAAGAGAAGCGCTGGGTTGAAATCACCTCAGTTTTGAACTTACCAGGTGAGTGCAGAAAGCCGCTAGCACGCTAGCTAACATATGTAAACATCACTGAAATATCAATGACGATCTGCTGCATGAGATCACGTGAGGCGCTGCCTCTGGCATGATAATCTTAATAATATCTTGTAGTGTGTGATGCACCACAATTTTCAAATATTGTAGTGTGTGCGTGTTTAAGATTTGAGGGAAGATAATCTGCAAAGATTCTCCTTATGTGTGTGCTGCAACCAGATTTCATAATCGGTAAGGATTTTAAAACTCCTGTAGTGTGAGTCAGGCTTCAGTCTGTCTGTCTGGTACTGAAGTCTGTCAGTGCAGAAACACTGATGTCTGTTTCTCAGCCCGTCTCTCTGTAGCGATGCTGAAATGAAACATTTAGAGCCGAATGGGATTTCAGAGCATCTTTGAATCATCAGGTTTGAGTGAATCATTACGCTGTGGGTGATATACAGACACGGCTGTAGGTTATTTCTTTTTACAGTAGTTGTCTTTAGAAGCTGTCTGTTAAGTGCACTCACTGAGCTGTTGCTAAGCAATGCGCTGGAGGCTCTAAATCCTGATCATCACCTGTTATAAACTTTACCATGGTAATGGTACTGTAAAACTGAAGTGGAGACAGTGGAAATGTTCTGCATTTGAAACTCACAAACAGCATGAATCATGTAGTATTTTCCTGTCTGCGCCTGTCAGATGCTTCAGGAATCATCGTGCATTATACATCAAAACCACAGTGATTTTACGTGCAAAAATGTCCTTAAAATGAAACACAGACTTGTATTAAAATTGAACCAATATGAAAAATTAGAAACATTTTAAAGGAGCCAGAAATGATCATCCTGTCATCATTTACTCTTACTAATGTCGTTTAATCCAGTATGACTTACTTTCATTATTTTATTAAAATATTAAATTATATATATATATATATATATATATATATATATATATATATGATATAATTATTTTGTTTTATTTTAAATATAAAATGAAATAAAAATATTAACAATAATAAAATATTTAAATGTTATTTTATTTAAAATATATTTTAATAATATTTTAAATAGTTAAGCTTTTATTATTTTTATCCTTTTTTATTTATAATCTTTTTAAAATTTTTACATTTTTATATTTATTGAAATAATTAAAGTTATGACTATGTTATTGTGAGTCTGACACATGTAGGTTTCCCATATTAGCTGTGATATTTAACATGGCATGAGGGCAGAACTAAAGCAGGTTCGTCTAATGAGAGCATCATGAATAAACCAACAGCATATGATCATTCAGAGGAACATGAGCTGTTATTCTTCTTAAGTACATCTTGTATTAAGAATGTTTGGATATATACAAAAGCATAAATACCGATTTCTCCACTTTCAGAAGGACATTACGCTCCCAATACTTGAAGATAACACTGAAGAATAGTGGCTAAAAATCAGTGTGGTTGTGTAGTTTTGATTTCAATCAGTGAATTATGTTCATAGTTTTTCATCCAAATAATATCTCTGTGCATTCATCGTGAGCTGAAGATGTTTTGAAGCAGCCGCAGACAGCCGCGTCCCGTCTGAGCTTCTCCAGTCTGCTGGCGTTGCTCCGAGGATTTCCAAACACTAACACAACATCCGTCTTGGACGGCAATCCAAAACAAACTTATGCAAGAGTGTAGCTGTTTCTCAGCCCATAATCCAAAACCAGTTTCTGTTGCGGTGGGAAGCTGAGCGAAACTGCCAAGAAATGCAGAAAGAGCCAGAGTGTCATGAGATCAGCAGCTCTGGCTTGTGTTTATGTGTAACGAGACGACAACAGAACGATTAGAGCAATGTCTTCTTTCATAATTAACTCTCCTGTAGGGTTTGAGTCAATTTAACCCACACTTGATTTTCAAAGTGATTGAACTGCTGGTTAAATTATTTATTTCTTCTTGAAATTTGGTGGATATTTTTCATTTTGGGTCATGAATGTGCATGCAAAGTTTCGAAACATAGATGTGTTTTGGAAAGGCAGTACAAAAATTGTTATAACTTTGACGTTCTGGTCAATTTGACCAATACTTGATTTTCAAAGTGATTGAACTGCTGGTTAAATTATTTATTTCTTCTTGAAATTCGGTGGATATTTTTCATTTTGGGTCATGAATGTGCATGCAAAGTTTCGAAACAGATGTGTTTTGGAAAAGCAGTACAAAGATTGTTATAACTTTGACGTTTTGGTCAATTTGACCAACACTTGATTTTCAAACTGACTGAACTGCTGGTTAAATTATTTATTTCTTCTTAAAATTTGGTGGATATTTTTAATTTTGGGTCATGAATGTACATGCAAAGTTTCGAAAAATAGATGTTTTTTGGAAAGGCAGTACAAAAATTGCCACAACTTTGATGTTCTGGTCAATATGATTAACACTTGACTTTCAAACTGATAGAAATATTGGTTCAATTAAGTCAAGACACCTTTATTTATACAGCGCTTTTACCAATACAGATTATGTCAAAGCAGCTTTACTGTATTAAATAGGAAAATAGTGTGTCGATTTATTATTTATTTCTTCTTGAAGTTTGGTGGATATTTCTCATTTTGGGTCATGATTGTGTCTGCAAAGTTTTGACACATAGATGTGTTTTGGAAAGGCTCAAATTTTGTTACGGTCATATAGACTCCCCCATTGACCCTCATTGGTTTCTATACAGTTTGCCAAAAATCAACACTTTAAAAAACATTAATATATCAGGTGAAATACAGAAAACCTTAATTGTTGTTTCTCACAGAATAAAATATGAAATACACAAGAACTTATGAAATGTAAGACTTAGTTATTCAAAATTTAAACTCATTTTCTGAATCATTCAAAGAAAATTTACAGTCAAAAAAAATCTCTCAAAGGTTGTTTTTGGTTATTTTCAGTGTTATTTTAGTATCACTGAGATACTATTATAGTGTTTCTTAATAATTTGAATTAGGTTTTATTTTCATATTTTCTGCTTAAATGTTAATTTTTGGTTAAAATGTAACTAATTTTTTCATTCTTGTTCTTGTCATTTAAGTTTTTCTTATTTTTAAATTCTCTATAAAGTTTTGTTTTTTTATTGTTATTATTATTTTTTTATTTCAGTTTCAGATATTTTACTACAATTAAAACTAAATGAAAATGAGAAATGCTGCCTTGGAAACTAGCTGAAATAAAATATTTTTTAAAATTTGTATTTTATTTTATAACAGAACTATAATAACCCTGCTACATGACTAAAATTTAAAACATAAAACATAAATTTTAACAAGTGTTGATGCAGCTAATTTTGGACATAAATATCTATAGGTCAAATTCACCCCAGCAGAGTAGAAATAACACAATAAAAATAGGGAATTATTTTGTTTATCTCACATATTTGACATTTTAAGTCTCCGAGAAGCTAAAATAGAGGTTTTCTGTTTTTACATGAATCTTTAGTTTTTTTTCATAGTGCTGATTTTCCCCAAACCGCATGTAAACCAATGTGAGTCAGTCTGACCCGTGGCACAGAAGTTAAAGCCAGTGTTTGAACCCAGCAGGAGTGTTTTTAGAGGCAAGACTCAGAAGTGAGTGTTTATTTTGCTTGTGTTTGCACACTGGAGTGTTTGTGTGCTTGTTCTTGCGTGTTTCTCGCTCACCTGAACCCAGATTCAGTGACGCCCATGAATAATGGAGCAGCCAGCTGGTGCTTCTCTCAGGAGAGCCGTCGACTGCAGCGCTCGCCGGAGACGCAGTGGATCTGTCAAACGCGTGAGACGCAGTGGACGGGTCAATATGCGTTCACTTCTGAATCACTGTCTGCTGATTAAACCAGCAGAGCTCGTGTGTTTTTACCACACATTCTTCTGCACTCAAAACAATATTCATGCTTAAATTTAAAGTTCATGTGCATATAAAATGCATTTGGATTACACAGTTTTAACATAAACAAATAAACTTAATGTGATGCATATTTATCAGTCATACAGAAATGAAACAGGTGCATGGAAATTTTATATGCAATTTAAATCCATAAATCTTGCAGTACTTTTGACTTGGTCTTGACTGGGTTTTTTTTGGTCAGACTGGTTAGAATGAGGATGACATTTGTGAGAAGGTCAGGTTTTATAGCCACTGAGATGCTGGTGAGGTTTGCTTTGTTAATTGCCTTCTGCTTTATTAACCCAAACCGCCTGTAAACGGAAGGCAACATGAATGTTTATTTGCACAGCATCAGATTTAATGACGTAAAGCAACCTCAGCGCTGGACCTGAAAGCCCTTGAAGTCAGTGTGAATGAAGCCATTTCACACTGATTAAAAAACTTTGTGTAGAAACAATTTTCACTCAGAAACTGCTAGTAAATTTCACAAACAAATACAATGAAATTGCAAATAAAACATGAAATTTTGAAGTAATTGTAAAGAAATTTTGAAAGATTGAAATATTATTTTCTTGTTAGAAACTGAGAGGTGAGACTTTATTTTTGATCAAGAATTAAGAAATTTTAGCAATTTTAGCTGTAAATATTGCTATATTTATTACTATTGCAGTATATATGTGCACAAAATTATTAAAATTCATTCTCCATCTTTAGTGGATTTGGCAGATTGTAATGTGTCTACGTAAATATTGCTTTTTATTGCATTACAGTATGTGTTTACAGAATTATTCAAAATCATTCTCCTTTTTTAGTGTTTAAATTTGCTTTGTGATTTTTAATGATTGTTTTAGTGATTTCAGGAATTAAAAATATTAACAATAATTCTTATATTAAAATGATTTTTGTAATGATTTTTGATCAGAAATAAAAAAAAATATTAAGAATACATCTACAAAAATTTTGTTTCATTACTATTACTGTGCATAAAATTATTAAAAATCATTTTTCGTTTTTAGTGATTAAAACATTGGAATATAATCTAGGTAAATATTACTTTTTATTACTGTACATGTGTGCACAAAATTTAAAAATCATTCAATCATTCCCCTTTTTTAGTATGGGAAAACATGCCTTGATTTGTTGCTTTTAATTAGATTTAATTAGATTAATTAGATTTCTACTGGCTTTTTGTTGAATATTAATTTGAACCCATTTCACATTGAACAGACAACGAGAAGACGTTAAACACTGTAAAGTCGTAATGATTGAGCTCTTTTCCCAGCAGAACTAAATGTTAGCACATCTTCTGGCTCAGTCTGACAGTCATAAGTCACTTTAGTGTGTCTCAAGATCTAACGCTGAAGCGTCTCTCTCTCTCGCTCCTCGAGGAACACATTTCTCATCTCATCTCATCTGATCACTGCCAGAATAACACAGTTTTTACAGAATAACACACAAGTTCTTCTCAGTGCTCTTATCTAGATAGTTGGTTCTTACCTGGTTTTACTTCAGGACTCAAGTAGTGACCAACATCTAAATGACTGACCATGTCCAAGTTTTCATCTGAATCTACCAAGTAACAGATGAATTTGTGCTGAAACAGTGTATGTGGAACTTTAATTTAAATTGTTTTTTTCATGTACTAGTCAGTTTTGAGATTTTGGTCTATTTTGCTTCTACAACATGTCTTCTTTTAGACTAGTGAAAAGAAAACATCCAAAATACACATTTAAGTGTTTATTATATTGCACTTTATCTCTTTGCATCTGTAGATATAAATTACAATCCATATCTTTAAAGGTCGTTTTCTCAAAATGAGTTTTATCTCCACTTCAGCTGCACTTACATACATCAAATTTTACAGTTTTATTCCTCTCTATATCCTGAAGGTTTTTGTAGAAGGATTTGTTCATATATCATTCACCTGCTTTTATTATTACCCTTCATCTACTTGCATCTGTAGATTTCATGCCATTTTCTCAAAATGAGTTTGTTTCTCCACTTCAGCAGCACTTACATACACAAAAACTTAGAGTTCTATTCCCATCTGTATTCTGAAGGTTTTTATAGAAGGGTTTGTTGATATCATTGATTTTATTATTGCATTTCATCTGTTTGCATCTGTAGATTTCAGTTCCAATCCATATCTTTAAAGAGTTTGTTTCACCATTTCAGCAGCACTTACAAACAGCAAATTTTACAGATTTATTCTTATCTGTATTCTGAAGGGTTTTACTGAGGGGTTTGTTCATATATCATTCACACTGATTCATATAATTTTCTGATTTATGGAGTGATAAAAAGAGAACAATCCCCCAATATCCCCTTTGGAAACACCTTTAACTCTTTAAAATAATTTTTAACCTGGCTTCATCAAATGTTCAGATTTTTGTTCCGGAAATGTATGCAAATTAGTGCACATTTTGCATATTTAAATCTAACATTTTAGAAAACTTATGATACAAAATAATTATCTTAATATACTGTGATTAGTTAAAACTGTGGAAGTGTGGTGATATCTATAAGTTAATATTTGTACCTTATTCACCTTCGTTTATTTTACTGTCCTGACATACATGATTTTATTATTTACTGCATGTTATTATTTGTGTTTAGCACAGTAGTTTTGGATTGTGACATTGCTACTGATCTAGAAGCACTGGCATTGATGTCTGAGCAGATTTATAGACAGGTTCTCACTGTAATTGTGAACATTATCATCACAGAACATCTACTCATCGTCTGACCTTCTGTGTTACAACATGTTGGCTTGAACAAGAAGAATGGGCTCCATTTGTGCTCTCTTTGTGTGGGACGGCTGGTCAATCCTCTCTGTTATGTTGGAAGTGACAGGTTATCGATTCACCTGGAAGCCACCGCTGGAGACTGAAGGATGTTTCAGTGCCTCAGAACTTCAGAAAGCAAAGAAAAACAAAAGCAGATCCTTCAGTAACAGTGTGGTAGAATAAGGGATTAAATGGTGTTAAATGTTGATGCTTTCAAAAACATAATCATACAAGTAAAAATAAAAGAATATATATAACTATATTTATAAATACATAAAATATATAAATAATGTAATTTAGTTAAAGATAAAAATGAAAAAATGTTGGATCATAACAATTAAAAAATATTTATTTTCACGTATACATATATAGAAATAATATAATATGAATAAGTATAAATAATATAAATAAGTATATACAACTATATTATATATATATATATATTCAGATACATTTATGGGGAAAAAAAGGTAGCATGTTTATATTTATATTTATTTAAAAGTATGCTCTCTCTTTCTTTATTTCAGAATTTCTTATTCCATAAATAATATAAACATGTTTATTTACATATTTATTACTTTAAAAATAAGTGTACATATATATTACATAAGTTAAATATATAAACATAATATTGTTTAAAAAAAAAAGTAAAAGAGCAGCATAAATATTCTGTGGACTGTGAACAAAATATGCTTTTGTGTTTGAGGATGGAAAGTCAAACCGGTTTGGAACAACGAAAGGGGGAGTAAATGAACTAAATATTAAATGTAATTAATTGAACTAATCCTCTCCAGTTGGTTCAGTATCAGCCTTCATTCTGTCTTCAGACGCTGATATCTGGAAGACGAGTGACCCGTTCAGTGCTAATCCACCGTAAACGAGAAAAGAGACACGTGTCGTATGTTCTTATGATCCTCTGAGGAACCTGTCAGGGAAACAGAGTCTATCAGAGCCAGTGACTCTCAATTAAACAAGCCAACAGGTTGTAATGAAGTGTTGAATTAATAGGCTCCAGGCTAAATATACTGACGTCTGGTTAATTAAACATGAGGCTGCGGCTGGAGAACCACAGCAGACGCTCGTTAATGAACAGGTGCCGTATGATCCGTCTGACTGGATGTTCATCGCGCTTGTGTTTCTTTAACATCAGAAATGAGCTCATATCTGCTTCTGACACAACACAACTGCAGCTGAATTCCTGGTGAAGAACTCCACAACCCATAATCCAACCAGAAGAGATGCTGTTGCCATGGAAACAGGAATCATGAATTTAAAATCTTGAGTTTTTAATTTTCTGTATTCATAGAATACCTGAATGAGCTTATTTAAATTCAGTCAGATGTCAAAGTGGACATATATTTAATGTATAATTTTAAATGTATTATTAATATATACACTACTGGTAAAAAGTTTGAAATAATTACAAAAACAATAATAAAGTTAAAATTGTGAAATATTATCAGAATTTCAAACAGCTGTTTTCTATGTGAATATGTGTAAAACTGTAATTTATTTCTGTGATCTGCAGCTGTATTTTCAGCATCATTACTCCAGTCTTCAGTGTCACATGATCTTCAGAAATCATTCTAATATGCTGATTTGCTGCTCAAGAAACATTTCTGATTATTATCAATGTTGAAAACAGTTGTGCTGCACAATATTTTTGTGGAAACCGTGATACATTTTAATTTTCAGGATTCACAGATGAATAGAAAGCTCAAAAGAACAGCATTTATTTGAAATTTGTAACATTTGTAACATTATTAATGTCTTTACTGTCACTTTTGATTCATTTAAGTCTTCCTTGATTAATAAAAGTATATATTTTTTATTTTTTAATCATATTTACCCAAATAAGTTTATTACTGTTTCCACAAAAATGTATCTTTATCAGCAAATCAGCATATTAGAATGATTAAATTCAGCTTTGATCACAGTAATAAATTATATTTTACTTCATATTCACATAGAAAACAGCTATTTTAAATTGAATAATATTTCACAGTTTTTACAGTAATTTTGATCAAATAACACAGCAGATGTGGATGTGTAGAATCTGAGCTGCAGGTAGTAGTTGTGTTTGAGCGTTATTTAGGTCAAGGTGATCCTGCATTTATCTAGAGCAGCTCGTCTGATCTACATGCAGAGAAGCAGAAATTCTCATTCATCATCTTGAAAATATCTGGCAGTATGAAGATCATTTTACTGCAGTAAAATGATTAGAGCAACTATCAGTTGTTTGAACTGTTTTGTCAATAAAGGGCTCATGATATGAGAAATCAAATTTGCCTTTATCTTTTGACATATATGAGGTCTTTGTACCATTAAAACATTCAGCAAGTTTCATAGCTTAAAGCGTCCTCCTCATTATTGCATTTATTTAATCAACAGCTCCATACAATACCAAATTAATGTATTAAATCTCCAAATAATGTAGAAACAACATAAAGATGGTGCATTAATGGCATCTTTTTACTAAGAAGCTTTAATGAAGGCTATTGTGACTGATACTGGTACTGAAGTCTCTGTTAAATGCATTTTCCCCTCAATTTTAACCATTAATTATAGCCATTTAACATTACAGTATATTTGGAAGCCATCATTTTTTAACATTTAATGGGCTTTGAAAAATATAACTTTTAATTTAAGTAAACTTAAAATAAACTTCACATAAATTATAAATTGTGTATGCATAAACTATAAATTTGAATATAGGTTTATCTTTATTCAAGCTACAAAAGTTAATCAGCGAACAGAGTAGTGAGTGATTTCTCTTTTTCTTTTGTTCTGTGATTTCCATCAATGAAAATGAAATTAATTGAACCCGCCAAAAACGGCCATTTTGACATGGTTTTGTGTGTCTTTGTCCTTTAAAGTGTGAAAGAGATCTCTGTCGCGCTGTCTGAACGTGTACATATATAATATCATAATACCGATAAATTGATATACTCCTGAACTGAATCGTATCAAAATCATATCGTAGAATTTTTTGAGGTATTGGCAAATATCGTAATGCTGGGTATGCGAATCGATGTTCTAGTTGTCCTTCTTTTCCTCGCTCTCCTTCGCTTTTAAATAGTACCGTGCGCATTTTACTTTCACTTTCAAATTAGCAGGAATTCAGCATCAACTGTTTGAATTCAATTCAATTCAAACTCACTTAGCCTATATATCAATCATAGAACTTGTATTAACAAAACGAATAAAAATACACCATGATATATGCCTAATATAAAATAACAAATAACTTACACAAAGTTTAAATAGGTAGCCTATACACAACTGAAAATCAGTAGCCTTAACACTGAACCAAATAAATAAGAAACGTAGAACTTTTATTAGCAAGACGAATAAGAAAGCTTGGAGGCACGGCATAGCCCACACCTTGATGTAAAATAAAATAAATAAATTGCACAAAGTTTAAATAAAATAAAAATCAGCAAACACTGTGGAACTAAATACAGCTGAGGTCAAAACTTTACATACACCTTTCAGAATCTGCAAAATGTTAATTATTTTACCAAAATAAGAAGAATCATACAAAATGCATGTTATTGTTTATTTAGTACTGACCTGAATAAGATATGTCACATAAAAGATGTTTACATAAAGTCCACAAGAGAAAATAATAGTTGAATTGATGAAAATGACCCCGTTCAAAAGTTTACATCCCCTTGATTCTTAATACTGTGTTGTTAGCTGAATGATCCACAGCTGTGTTTTTATTTTTTAGTTTAGTGATAGTTGTTCATGAGTCTTGTTTGTCCTGAACAGTTAAACTGTCTGCTGTTCTTCAGAAAAATCCCCCACCTCCCACAATTTCTTTGGTTTTCCAGCATTTTTGTGTATTTGAACCCTTTTCAACAATGACTGTATGATTTTGAGATCCATCTTTTCACCATGCATTAAGGGGGAAATTTAATAAGTTAAATTTACCCTGATTTTCAAATTCAAAAAGTTTTCACGCCCCGGCTCTTAATGCATGATTTTTCCTTCTGGAGCATCAGTGAGTGTTTGAATCTTCTGTAATAGCTGCATATGAGTCCCTCAGTCATCCTCAGTGTGAAAAGATGCATCTCAAAATCATACAGTCATTGTTGGAAAGGGTTCAAATACATAAAAAGAAAAACCTACCTGCAAAGCTACAGTACTGTTAAAAGTTTTAGGCACTTGTGTAAAAATGCTGTAAAATGAGGATGCTGTCATAAATAGATTTTCTTGATCAATGAACTTCTATGAACTAGACTAAATCAACATTTGGTGTGAGCATGCTTTGTGTTTAAAGCAGCTTTTGTCCTCGGTGCACTTGCTCATAGTTTTTCAGGAGCTTTGCAGGAGGTTTCTTGAAGCATCAGT
>JAFVLL020032900.1:0-76441 GCA_021397915.2 Tor tambroides
GCCTTTCACTTCTCTCTGTAATTTCATGTGACAACACATTATCCGTTCAGTCATCGGCACTTTGCACTGATAAATGACTTTGGTCACCAGACATATGCAGTTGAATGGGAAATGAGACTTGTGGAGAACATTCTTAAGGGCTCTGCTGAAGATGTTCATTGATTGCCACTCAAAATTTGCATATTTGCGGCTGCATATTTCTGTGACGTAATTGATCCCACAAAATGAAGACTCGTGGGATGATGTCATGTGAAGTGTTTAAGAAGTGCATCAGCTCTGCACATGCATGCTTTAAACAGAGACATGACTTTTTAATGACTGTGATTCACATTTTTATGTATTTGGAACACCCTGATAAGGCACACTTTTTTTTAGACATGTCCTATATTGTAGTTCTCACAAGACTGTAGTTTTCTCACTATCGTATTGTCCTATGAGTCAAATGGACCGCTTTTATAATGTGTTTTGTACGGTGGCCGAGAGAGCTCAACGCGCTGCAGCTTCAGAAAACACATGCAAATAGAAAAAGCACCAGCAAATCAAGAAAACATCTTCATCAGTTTGACAGCAGGTGGTGCAAATGCTCACAACACAAACAAATAAAGAAACGCACTGCAAATGCTCACAACACAACCAAATAAATTTTATTTGCAGTGCGTTTCTTTGTTTGGTTGTGTTGTAAGCATTTGCAGCGTGTGTGTTGTCAAACTGACGAAAGTTTTTTCTTAACTTGCGTGCGTTTTTTTCTATTTGCAGTGCGTTTCTTTTTTGGTTGTGTTGTGAGCATTTGCAGCGCATGCGTTGTCAAATTGAGGAAGTTGTTTTCTTAATTTGCAGGTGTTTTTTCTATTTGCAGCACGTTGAGCTCTCTCGGCCACCGTAGTTTTGACCATTTTGGTGCTTCACAACACCAAAGCAAGAGTGTGATTTTGAGCTTATGTTGTTTCTGTTTTCATAATAGGCTCACTCTGTGGTATGTCAAAGAGAAGGCATACAGCTTGCCAAATTATGTAAAAACCAAATCATAGTTGTGCACTTACTCCCTATTACAGAGGTCATCTTTTAGTTAGAATGAAATCATGGCTTATTAAAATGATAAAGGTAAGCAAATTAGTTTAAAATGGTCAATGTAATAAGACGTCAAGAGCTAGAGATTATGATAAGAGATAAACAACAATGAACACAGAGCCATGTCTTCATTTATGTATGTCTAAGAAATCTAATTGAATTAATTTTTAGTCCATACTTAATATCTTTCAGATACATATGCTGTAGTATCCATGCATTTTGTGCATTCAGTAATCTTCCCTAAACTAGACGTGTAAGAAATACCACAGTTGCAGTGTTTCTCAAACTTTTTTTTTTTAATCCACATTATTCAAATACTCTTTCATTGATCAAACCAGAATTATACTGTACTGGTTAGCATGTAGAATCTTTATTCATTAAAGATTAATGTTAAAATGGACATTTTTACAAAGAATCGTTTAAACAAAAAATATTTTTATTGGGATAAAGATTCAGCAAGTGACTTCCTTTTGTTTAATGAGACACCTGAGCTTGTTTGTCAAGTTGTTTTGTCAAGAAACATTCTCTGAGAAAGAGCTAGCCATGAATTTATGTATAAACCAGATGCATCTTTCAAGGAAAATATTCATTTGCAGGCTGGCATTATGGAATCTATGCATCACTAAAGCTTGACAATTATAAAATATATCACCTGCAAATTAAATGCACTGCTATTTGTTAATGAGGACATATATGTAGAAACATGTCTCTAAAGATATGCACTGCTACAAGTGTCGTCCATGCAAATTGCCTTCACAAACATAAGGGAACTCCTGCTAAATCTTACTGTCTCCCCCATCCCAGGGTTGGCGACAACATTCCAGGCACTGAAAGTATGTGAAGTACTCCATCTCTTTTACAGTCTTACTTAGATATAGACAATGAAAATTAGGCATACATTAACACTTTCAGCATAGTGTGAATGATTGTAATGGGCTCCTTGACTTTCTCAAGGAGACATTTTCCTGCCAGTTCTTTTTAAACAGTTTCATATGCATTGAAAAGCTTTAAGGTTTTGGGGAGGGAAACATAGACAATAATTATTCCAAGCTCTGTTTTTGTGACATATTGTGATAATATTGTCTCTAATGATCAGCTTTATATAATATTAAAAGTTTTGTTGAGTTATTAAATAATGTATATATAATCATGCATTACAAAGCCGTTTATATGAAGCTGGAATATTTATAATAAATTAGATATAATTTATTTTTATATTAATATGTATACACATACATACATATATATATATATATATATATATATATATTCATGCATGTTATTTTTTTAGCCATAAATTCTAATATGTACATAACTGCACTTATCCAGTTATAACTGAACTGAATCATGTTTGAAGTGTCATGTTGGAAGTGTATTCTGTTTGAAAAATATTTTCATGCCAGCTTTCATAAATTTGGAAAGGAATCATATGAGTATTTGTTGGTTGTTGTGAATCTGGTAAGAGATTGCTTTAGGACATATCACTTTGTCTCTTCCACTGTAAAATAAATGGCTTAGATGGAGGACGGCATACTGCAGGGAAGTCCTGTCTTTGTTGCTCAGAGGCATCTATCCCCAAGCTGACACCGAGTCTGAATTACTCCACCAGTAGCTGCATGCTCTAGGAACGACTCCCCTGTGATCAGCTCAGTTTTTTTCCCCTTTTCCCCAGTTCTCATCCTCTGTGATCAGTGGGTTGTCTGTGTTCAGATGGGTCTGACTCAGACGGTAGTGTGCTGCAAATAATTCTGTGCAGCAGAGATATGTGATTTTATCTTCATCTTGGATCCAGGGGGGAATTTACAAAACGGTATTTATATGTCAGCTCAGCATTACTTCACTGTTTGGTACAAAAAGAGCATCACAAGTCATTCTATAAGGAAATTATGGTTAAAAAGAGGAATCTTCAAACAGAACTGGTCCCAGGGTTCAGACTGAGACATCTTCAGCAGAATTTGTGGCAAAACATTGATTACCATGGAAAATATGTTTGACTCCAGTTTCTTTTAGAGCATAATTCATTTTTATAGCAGCACATGATCATAATGAAAGATAAAGCTTGTATTTTTTATTAAAGTAAAAATGCATGAATGCATGAATTAAGTAAAACTGAGCGATGAGTGAGTTTTATTATTTTCAGCATTAATTTTATTTATCTATTTCACTACAAAGTTGTCAGTTGCAATTGTTTTAATAATTAAAACCAAGGTATGATTTTATTTTATTTTATTTTATTTTATTTTATCAATGAGTATAAATGTTTTGGCTCCATGAATTGTTTGAATTAAGTAAAACAATTGGCCTAGTTAGTATTTTTTGCAGTAAAGATTTGATTTATTTGATTTAATTTGATTTTATTTAATTTTATTTAATTTTATTCTGAAAAGTTGTCATTTAAAAATGTACTACAGGTTGACAAAATGCATACCTGATCCTCCATTTCTACATTTGTTGGGATAAGCTTTCTTCCTATTATCTTTCCGGTTTGAAGTGTTATTCCTTATCACTTGGGCAATGCCACAGACTTTACTTAATAAAAAGGTCAGTTATCAAGTTTGTTGTCACATCCAAACTGATGAAAATACATCCAAAATTAGCATATTCCTTTAGAAAGAAGCCAACCAAAATGACATTAACAGAGTTTGTCAGAAACACATGTTTTTGGTGCTGGCCTGTGTGGTTTCCTGAGCTGGACCATGCTGGATGAGAAGCCTTTCCATGACACCCAGTGTGTCCAGATTAACCAGCTGTCCTAACATATGGTGGTCACCCGTGGAAGAAGCTTTGCTTTTAGGCTGACATTGGCCTTGTGGAGCATCTCTGTTTGGATCTCACATAAATAATAGAATTTCACCAGAAAATGACAGTAAGAACTTTTGATGTCATGGCAGAGCAGTCTAAATACATAAATGTTGACTAAAATACTGTAAACCTGCTTATGCTATATCGTCAGTAACTTTTTTAAGACAGGGCTTAATAATTACATAAAAAAATGATCTTATTTCATGCTAGTTAAGTAATCTTTATTTATATAGCGCTTTTAACAATATAGATCGTGTCAAAGCAGCTTTACAGTATTAAATAGGAAAATAGTGTGTATGAGTCTATGTGAGTTTACAATCAAGCTTCATTTTTGTATGGCACAGTGAGATCTTTTTTGCTGCTGTCTTTTTTTTTTTTTTATCCGATTGCTGAATCTTGTCAGCTAATTACAGTGGCAGCATTTACCTACACTCCATCTGATTCTCACATTGTCTAATGCACCGTTCACATTTCCTAAGCTGTTTATCATTATATGTACAATATTGCTGTAATATACCCAGGCAGAAGTTGCTCATTTCCCAGAAATGTTTGTCTTTTGTATATAAGCAAAGCTGTTCCCATCTTTAAACCATTAATTTCTGAAACATCCAAATGCTACAACTAGTAATCTTCTGAACAATGAACAATATCTGAAATGTTCAGTCATAGCAGCCACTCAAAATTAGCCAGAATTTTACCTGAAAGAAAATAAACAGACAGTCATGTGAGTCAATAGGAGCAGTTGCTCAATGTTTGACCCCTTATCAATTAGTATTGACCCTTTCATGCTCAATTTACACATTTTATCCCCAACAATTGATCTTCAAAGGCCAAGATGTTTCTATTTTCCAGCTGTACAGTGTACTAATTATATTGTATTTACTGGAGGCACTATAAAGTCACATTTTGTATTTTACAGAGAACAACTTATTTAAATATATTATCTTGTAAGGTAGAGTACTGAATAAAAAATAAGAACAGTTTACCCTGATCCTCCTGTTCTAAAGTTCTTTTTGAGCATTAATGGATGTTTGCAGCTTTTGTAATAGTTGTATGCGAGTCCCTCAGTTGTCTTTAGTGTGAAAAGATGGATCTCGACATCATACTGTATAAAAACTACTGGAAAAGGGTCAAATATGCAGAAGATGCTGGAAAAACAAGAATGTGCAGGACCTGGAAGATTTTTCTGAAGACAGTTTTACTGTTCAGGACTATTTTAATTTTGTTTATTTAACCTTTATTTAAGAAAAGAATAAAATCACTTTTTAATCACTGAGATTAAAAATCTCTTTCACAGGAGTGTCCTGGCCAAAATGGGCAGCAATACAATCAGTTTCATCACGAATTTACACAACACAAACAAACTAAGAACACTTAAAACAATTACACATCATTGAGTCATCTTCCATTTGCTGAATAACTATTTCAAAATGATCCAAAGACAGCAAATTCTGTCATTTCAATTTTGATTGAAGAAGATTCCAGTCAGACGGAGCTACAAACAAAACCCTTCTTACCCAGTTCAGTTCGAACAAAAGGAACAGAGACAAAAGTAACAACAAAAGTAACAATTTTGTGAATGAAGGAAATATTTCTCAACATTTTTCCACTGTATAAGACAACAGAGAAATGAAGGCAACATCACTAAGATGGCTTTATAAATGATTAAATACCAGTGCATTTTTCTACTAATAGACAAAGAAGGCCAAGCTACTCTGTTATTCACAGTACAATGATGAATTGAAGGTTTACAATCTGATATGAATCTTAGAGCGTCATGATAAACAACATCTAAAGAAGAAAGAAGACATGATGGTGCGAACTGATACACTGTCATCATAATCAAGTACAGATAAAAAAGTAGCAGAAACTAATTTCTTTCTTGCATTAAATGAAAAACAAAACTTGTTCCTAAAATAAAACCCAAGCTTAATTTTCAATTTTTTTCTTCAGTTGAGTAATATGAGAGCTAAAAGATAAGACGTCATCAACAATGATGCCAAGATATTTGTACTCTTTCACTAATTCAATCACAGTACCTTGTAAGGTCTGAAGATAAATTGAATTATTTTCATTTTTTTAACTTGAAAATAACATATACTTGGTTTTATCAGCATTCAGAACAAGTTAAATTGTAAAGCCGTGATTGAATGACGTCAAAAGCTGACTGAAGCTCATTCAGGGCTTGCTGTCCAGAAGAATCACTACAATACATAACAGAATCATCTGCATAAAAATCAAAGTTGGTATCCTGAATGTGAAAATTAGACCGTCGACTCCACCGGACAGGCACACCGGCAAAGGATATAAGTATCACTTTTTTATTTTTCTTCTTTCCTACTACTTGTTTCACTTCTGTTTCGGTTTTTATAACCATTTCTTACTATGTGTAAGTAAGCTGTTGTTGTTGTTTTTAAAACATGTGTGTTTGGCTCAGTGTTGAGGTCTGTATTGGTTGTTTATTACGTTTTAGTTTTATTTAATTTTAGTTATTTTAGTACTTCATACTACATGGAAATGAAATATATATATATATATATATATATATATACTGAATTTATTTTTATATGTATGTATATGTATATGTGTGTGGCTGTACATACACATGTCGTTGTTTTTTGGTGTTTGGCGTAGTGTTATGTTAGAAGCATTATTATACTCATACCTTTTGTTGTTTTAATATTTTAAATTGTTTTTAGCTTTACTTTTTTGTTTTCATTTAAATGTTTAGTTTTTGAAATGTTGTATGCATTTGTAATTTTTATTTAATTTCTTTATTTTCTTAAATGTGTGTATATATAGTATTTACAGAGTTTTGACTTTTAGTTTGTTACTTTTTATTATTTGTAAGTCACTTTGGATAAAAGCGTCTGCTAAATGACTAAAAGTAAAAGTAAGTAAAGTAAAATCAAGACTGTTTATATAGTAAATAAAAGGGGCCCCAGCACAGATCCTTGGGGAACACCGTTGGCAATCTCCAATGAATCAGATATTTTACCTTCAGCTTGTACACACTGAGCTCTTCCACTTAAATGATTTTTAAACCAAGCAATAACCTGACTTAATAAACCAACACTCTTCAATCTGTGCAGCAATATTTCATGATTCACTGTGTTGAAAGCCTTTGATAAATCAATAAAAAGGGAAGCACAAAAATCACCATTATCAACTGATCCCACGATATCATTTAGAACTTTCCAAACAGTTGTTGTAGTACTGTTTTTTTACGAAACCCAGATTGATTAATAGACAACACTAACAAGGGACTCATGAACAACTATCACAAAAAAAAAAAAAGTCATGGATCATCCAGGTAACGACACACAGTGTTAAGAATCAATATAAATTTATGACTTCTGTCATTTTGTCTTGTGGACTGTTTGTAGACATCTGATATGCCAAATCGCTAAATTAACAACATTATGATCCCTCTTATTTAAAAAAAAATAATAACATTTTGCAGATTCTGCAAGGTTTATGTAAATTTATGACTACAAATGTATTAAGACAATGTTTTAGGTGCAATCTATAAAGATCTGTTGGGTGCTTGTGTCGGTTTTGTTTTGTATTGTGCTGTGACTACATGAATATCTGTTTCAGCAGCCTCTTCATCAGGCAGAAACTTTGTGAGCATCATGCTTATTTTGAAATCCAGTGAAGATGTTGCATCTGTGAAGAGGGTCCTGGCCAAAACAAATGTTACCACCATATGAGAACATTATGAAAAGGTGACGTTTGTTGCAGTACATCAGTGTTAATGTCAAAATGACCTGTGCAGAAAGGGTTAATATAGACATCTATAACTCTGCAGTATTAACGTTGTTTTATAATGTCAATTGATGGTTATGCAATATGCAAAAAAAGGAAAGACTGTTAGAACAGACAGGGTGTGATGATGGCAGGGGTTCTAATCAATTTTTCGACATGCCATGTTCCTGGAAAGTAGAATAATAAACACTCCAATAGTCATTTATCATGTTGCGGCTGCAGTGCTCACAGACCTGGGCTCCTGGAGATAGATAAGTCAGGGAGGGAATTCTGCCATACTGTTCTCTCAGAAAAAAAGTATGAAAAGACAGGAATAAACAGCAAAGTAGGTCAGTCCAGAAAACAGCTCTGTCAGAACACTGTATTATGGAATGAAGTTGTTTTTTTCTCAAAGTTATTGTTCACAAAGAACAGAAAGTCTGTATAGAGGAACAAATCATTGTACTGGTTTGTGTTCCCATCATGCTCTTGACTTAAAAAAGTGGCCAGGCAATAATTGTCTTGTTATGGCTCCTAAATGTATTGTTCTGAAAATATATTGATTTTCTTAAAGAATTTGTTTACTCCAAAAAATAAATAAATAAATAAATAATATATCTATCTATCTATCTATCTATCTATATATCTCCTATATGTACATATAAGTCATTGTATGTCTTATTTCCTTATTATGATCCTTGAAACAAAAAACAAAAACAAAAAAAAAGTTGTTTATTTCTAAAGAATGCCAATAAAAATAGTACATTTGGCTATTAATCTTTGAACCCACAGATAGATTTAAGTCAAAATTCATGAACTCAAGAAGCAGAACTCTCCAAATTGTGAATAAATACTTCAAATCAGTTTATGAATTGCAAGAACTGGTCCATTTTCCAAGAATCAATTTAAAAGAATGAGTCATTCATTAATCAGAATCAAGAGGAGCTAGGAAGGATGTCAAGATTTTCAGTTAATGTATAACAACCATTTTATTTTGGTTGGTTACTCACAAGACTGTTGTATGACTTAAGAAGGCTTGGTATATAGTACACAAATCATATAAAACATTTTATGCTACTTTTTAAAAAATACTTTTAGAGCTTGACAGCCCCAGTGCTTTTGACTTTATAGTATTAAAAAGGTTTAAAGAATATTCTTAGAATGAAAGAATACAACATTTGTAAGAATGAAATTCATTCTTCTTTTTCAGTTTTTGAACGAATTAGAGGTAAATATGAGTCCTATATCTGTATTATACTTTCTCCAGTGAAAATGACATCTTGTCTGAATTAGTAGTGAAATATGCAAGATCAAGCACCGTTTACAGATGAAAACAGTCCAAAATAGTTCAAAAATTATCTTGGTGGATTTTGATATGAGAGGACAACAGGGGATGGACTTTTTCCACCGATGGTTATTATGAATTATGAACTTGTATTTAGTTCAGAAGCAACAGTTTGAAGTTAAAATGCCTTTATGCCTTTAGTCGTGTTGATTACTTTGGATTATTGTGATGTTTTTATCAGCTGTTTGGACTCTCATTCTGATGGCACCCATTCACTGCAGAGGATCCATCGGTGAGCAAGAGATTTAATGCTAAATTTCTCCAAATCTGTTCTGATGAAGAAACAAACTCATCTACATCTTGGATAGCCTGCTCTTTAAAGACAAATAACTGTGCATTATGTCAAGAACAAAAGCGCAGAGCTCAAAGCTGACTGTGTGCCAGCACCTTCATTAATAACAGTTAGAGCGGCATCAGGAAGGCTCAGTGATGAGCTCTTGTTTTAGCCGCCCGTCGATGGAGAAACAGCTGTAGAGCAGCGAGGGCAGGCAGGCAGGGGGTGGGCCTCAGCGGCTGGGCAAGATTCAGCCCTGATGGCTAATTAAAGGTTTGTGGCCATCAAAAGCGGCCCTACTTCCCTCTTCCTGGGAGCAGCCATGCATGGCGTGTGTGCTGTGCCAGAGGAGCAGTGAGGCAGGGGTCATCTCTGCCTCACAGCTGTGCAAGGCAGCCTCGCAAACTCGACGGGCACCCTGTCCGTTCCCGCTCTCCCTCTCCCCCGTCTGCTGCCGGGAAACGGCTGTCGTCTGCAACTGTCTAATCATATATTAATTACTCATGATCAGGCGGCTTTGATTCAATTTCCCGATGTGTGGCAGGCCCAGCTAATGTAATAAAAACTGATATCCGGACGCTTTGTATGAAGTGATCAGATTTTGCTGGATGAAGTCGTTGCGTGTTTCTCCGTCTTTGCATTTTGGTAATGGTCACTTTTTGGCAGTGAAGCTACTCAAAAATGCTGAATAAACTGGAAAAGGGTGAAGTCTTTATGTGTTGAATAAGCAATGTTGGACATTGGTATTGGTCCAGAGCCGGAGTCCTGAGTCCTCAAAGTAATTAATTTGGGAAGCTATTTGCTTTTCAACACAATCTGTTTACACAGCATTTTAACAGCACGGTCCATGAACTGAGCAGACAATACTTATAGATGGATTCTAAGAGAAGAGGATTGTGAGGATTGAATGCAGCTAAAGTTCATTTTGGATGTTGTGCATTATTTGTGGCTGATTCAGTTGAAACAAACTAAGGGAAGAACAGAGTTAAAAAAGGAACGTGTTATGCCTAAATGACCTGTGTCAATTACATTTATAATTTAATTGAGTTTAAGCACTTTGTTTAAGACAGAATTAAGACAGATTATACCGATTTTAACCATTTGTTATTAAAAAGTGATAGTTTCTGTTTTGGGTCAGTATGAAAAATCCAATTCAAAGTTTTAATATGAAAAAAAATCCATTGCTTTCATTCATATTCATGTTTTTAACACTATTTTATTTAGCTAATTTTATTTTATTTTTGTTAAAGGAAAAAGTCTGAATAACCCATGTCAGTTAAATGTATAATTTAACTGAGGTGGATACAATTAAGATAGAAGTGCACAAAAGCCTGTGTTGAATGATTCTGAATGATTAATTGTAATGTTATTGTGTGTATTGGACTTTTGAGAAAAATACTTTTCTGTTTTGGGTCAGTATAAAAACATAGAATTCAAAGTTTTAATGTGAAAAAAAAAAATCATTACATTCATATTCATGTTTTTAACCATTTTTAAGGAAAAAGTCTGAATAACCCATGTAAATTATAAATGTATAATTTAATTGAGTTGGATACAGTTAGGATAGAAGTGCACAAAAGCCTATGGTGAATTTATAGTCCTCATTATTTGTGTAACTGAATGAATAATTTCAGTTTGTGTGTGTGTGTATGCATTTTTTTTATTTCTTATACAGATTTTAACCCTTTGTCATGGACTTTTGAGAGATTTTATGTTTCGGGTCAGTATGAAAACATCCAATTCAAAGTTTTAACTGTATTTTTATATTATTCATAAAAATTCATTTTGGCACATAAAATTAGTAAATGTCTTAAATGTTTTTTTTTTAACTTATAAAAGAGGCTTGGGACCTCTTGGACCCCTAATAAAACATCAGGATAAACTTTACTAACACTATGAATGCATCAATAAATAAACTTAATTCTAGATAATAGATTTTCTCTCATAACATATCTTGCTTCTCAAGTAAATTTATTTTTGCTTTAAGGATGATTAGATATTTCACCATTAGAAACAAGACTAAAATCCTGATTTTGGCACTGTATTCTTGGATTCTTCCTTGAGGTTTCCCACAGCAAGTTAAGATGAAAATTTGCATTAGGGACTGGTGCAAAGTGCAACTGGGCAATATGGATGTGACAGGTGACTGATCTCTGAATTTCCATACTATGACCTGACTAATTTCGTGCTCACAGTGGAATTAAAAATGAGAACAGCTGGCATTGTACCAGTTGAAAATGTCTGACACTAACAGAGGGTGCTTGGGGCAGTCAGACGGTGCCAATCAGCTCTCTGAAACCAGCCAGTCTTCATGTGAACTGAGTGACGGGTGATGGAACTGTCAGAGAAGAGAAACAACAAACTGAATTCACCCTCTCAATGTCTTTGTGAACTAATGTATTATTCATCTGAAACACTGACAGACAGAAGTTGGGTGATGTTTGAAAGCTAGGCTTAATTCATTTAAAAGGACAGTTCACCCAAAAATTTAAATTATGCCATTTTTACCAAGGCAATTTGATTTGGTTTTCTGTGGAAGAAAAAAAAAAGATATTTTAAAGAATATTCATGCTCTTTTTTTAGCGACAGCATACAAGTTTGGAATGACATAAAGGAGAGAAAATAATGGCAACTTTTATTTTTGGCGGAACTATCTCTTTAAGGCTTGTCGATCTGACGTAGCATTGGAGACTTCTGGAGCCTATCTCTGCTGAGCTCATTATAAAGTCTTTTTCTGCCCAAATGAATGACTAATGCATTGATAACATGCGGGCTAATGCTTGAATGTGACAGGCGTGCTGTCACTGCAGCTTGTCAGAAGACGTAATTGGGCTTCCATAAGCAGTGAAAGCTTTGGGAGAGAGATGGCAACGGGCAGCAGTCTCTGATCACTGATCAGTTTGCTTTTATTGTCCATGTGATGGACGGCTTTTTTACTCCATCTCCAGCAATAATGGGGGTATTTGTGTTGCTTAAGACCTAATGGACCATTATGGGATTAACTGCTTGTAAATCCTTTTTGTCCATCAGTATCTCTAGTGGACTCTACTTTCTTTTTTTCTTTCTCAGTTTATCCTTTGCTGTTTAATGCTTCTTTGTGAGTTTTTGGATGTTCAAGAAATAGTTTAGTTTTTACATTTTTAATACTTTTATAGTTCATTTGTATCCTTTTTGGAGCTTGCAAGCTTTATTCTCCATTGAAGGCCTGTACAAGCAATGTTAAACACACACACACACACACACTCACACACTATATATATATATATATATATATATATATACACACACACACACACACACACATCACAATCAATGCAGTTTATAGCTCCAAAAAGGATACAAAGATACTAAGTAACTATAAATATATATGCCTGTGTTTAGCGTGAATTCAGGTAAATTGGGACACTATTTGCCAATGAGATGTGTAGGAAAAAATGTCCTGAATTCATCCTATGTTCATAAAGACATTCATAGTACAGTAGATTTTGTATTAGTGCTCTAAAATGTATAAAATGAGGGTATTTTTATTTTTATACAACCTTTTATTCAACAAATTTGTTTCTGGCCAGAAACATTTTTATAAGTATAATTAAAATAAAAATACATACATACATACATACATGCGTACAAAAATATATTATTAAACAAAATAAAACCATATTAGTTAGGCCTTCATTCATGATGCTTCTTCAGGAATCTGACTTCCAAAAAGACACAGAATAGGCCGTTTTTATTTATTAAATTGACTGATATTGGAAGCTTATTATGACCTGTTTTTATAATTATTTTACCTTAAGTGTCATCTATTTAAACTTAAAATTGAAAGTTCCTCTATAATAACACTTTATAATAACTTATTATTGATGTAAACAATTAGCAAATCTCAACATGAAAATTGATCTTTCATACTACACATTAAAATATTGTGATGCCTAAATGATTTTAATTTTAACATTAAAGAATAGAATTTTATGATCAGCCAATTAACGTTTATAAATCATAGCATCAAATTATAGGCATTATAGGCTTTGCACGCAACATAACTTCAAGTCAGTGTGATTTTAAGAGCAGGATGGCCTGTTTGTGAAAGCCATGGCAGACAGAGACTGTTTGGGAAACCTTTTTGGAAACATTCGTCATTTTGCAATTTGTCGTTGGTCACCACTAGAGGATCAAAATCGACACAGCTGCTTTAAACACAATACAAGACAACATTCATGATGCTTCTTTAGGAATCTGCCCTCCAAAAGACACAGAATAGTCAGTTTTTGTCTTGACTGATATTGACCAATTGTTCTAATGTACTGAAGAAAGCCACACATGGATCCAAGTTTAGCTCCTCTGTTCTTCAGTTCAACTGTACACCAGCGCTTACGGCCTTGTTACTTGTTCATTTGTGAATACAGTGCTTGTGTGATTTGCTGAATAGGGACATTACATTTGTGTCACAGATCAGCAGACTGAACAATGAGATCACTCTTATGTCTGAAAGTTCAATCATGTGCCTTTGAGTACAGATGAAAAAGCGAGTGAATTGAGCGAACGGGCTTTCAATCTGGCCAAAGTGAAATTGTGCCATGTTTACAGCCTTTGCGATTGAGTCGATGCACTCTTAATTTTTAGAGATTGCGACCGGTGTAGCGCTCTTACTTTGAAAACCTACCCAAACCAGTGGCATAAATAACTTTCTTTGAGGCCAGGTGTGTAAATTCCTTCTACATGACAGGCTGTGAAGGGGCAGCTTTAAAGGAGAGGTGTTTAGTTACCACAGAACAATGCAAACTCATGGAAGCTTTCACCAGCTCTTCTACTGTGTCACCCACTATAGAAAGAAACACAAGTGCTGAGAAAAAAATGTAAATATGAGTGAGCTGAATTGCTCGTCAGGATGGAAACCTTGAGATCAGAGTGTCTTCAAAGAAACTCGCTTCAAATACTCCACAGGTCACACCAAAGAGAAGTGAAGAAGGACCGGCACAGAAACATATGAATGGTTCAAGTACTAGTGTTAGAGGTAAGGAACGCCAAGCACTTCAAGACAGAAGAAAGCCCACAGTGTTTCTTCCTCTACTTGACTCAGATCTCAGCTTTCCAATGGCCCTAAATAATAATACTCCATCATGTTGCGTGTGAGCATGAAGTAAGTTGATGTGTGACAGAGAATAGCTGAGCATATTATTTCAAATTGAATAAAAGATTATTTTTTCATGGAATAGAATAGCGTATTATTATTGTATTAGTGTGTCCTTTAGTGCGTATAGTTTAGTGCAGTAGTTAAGCTGAACACAATTAGTATTATGAATGAACATGAATTAACAATAGTGTATTTATAAATTAACATTAGCTTAGATCAGTAATGCTGTAAAAATGGTTTTGTTCATGATACTTAATTTTAGCAAATTAAACTTTATTGGTTTATTGTGTTGTCTTGTGTTTGCACGTGCAGACAGATAAATATTGACATATTCAAAATATTTTTTATATTATTTTATGTTTTAAAAGTATTTTCTTGTGTTTTGTTAGTGTTTTTATTTTTTTAATTTGTTTCTTTGTTTTATTTTTGCATGTTTTTTGTTTTGTTTTGTTTTTTTAGTTGCTGCTACAATTTACTTTTAAAATTAAAAATGGCTTTAAGAATTAAAATGACTTTAAGACCAACAACAAACCAATTGCATGCCACATGGAGGATTAATATGAATTTATAAAAAAAAACACAGTTAAATTATTTCATATTTTGTTTCATGTTTTAAATTTGTTTATTGGTTTTGCTTTGCTTTATTATTTAAAGCATAACATTTATTTTATGTTTTTTTCTCTCTATTTTAATGTGTTTTGCTTTGCTTTATTCTATTTTTTTTATAATTTTATGTTTTGCTTTTTCCTATTTTTTTATTTTTGTTTTGTTTTGTTTTGGTTTGGTTTGGTTTTTCCAGTTGGCACTACCATTTAGTTGTTCTAAAATAGAAATTGGTTTAAGAGTTAAAATGACACATAAAGGCCATTTGTGCCATGAGATGAATATTGATTTTTTTTTAAATATAGTTTTGTTTTGCTTTATTTTTTTATTTATTTATTTTGTTTTGCTTAATTATTATTATTATTATTATTAGCGTGTTGTTTTTTCTTTTTCTTTTTTTTAGTTATTTATTTATTATTCTCCATTTGCTTTATACTATTATATTGTTTTACTTTTATTGTTTTGATTTTTGTTTTTGGTGCTATCATTTACAGTAGTTGTTCTGAATTTGTAAATGATTTAAAAAAAATTAAACGGCTTTAAGACCAACAACAAACGAGTTGCATGCCACATGGAGGCCAGTCCTCACCGCTCTACTCCCTGCTGAACAGAATGTCCAAGTCCACGGTACAGCCAAGTGCCTTTGTTCCCCTCTCACTATGCCATGCCTGCATTCCAGCTCCTTGAGAGCTTATAGTCTGGAGAGAGATTTGCTTGTTGGGTCCTGGCAGGCTGGGGCCATGATCAAAGTCGGGCCTTAATTTCCTCCAACAGCTTAATGAAGAGGCCTCACCGTTACGAGCACACCGCACCGAGCCTGCTGGAAGGTTCACTGCGCGCTCAGTGGTTCGCCATCTGCATTAAAATGCTGACTTGGCTTCAAGCGAGGCGTGGGCACACAGGGAGAGCCGTTACTGTATTGTGTCCAGGGCTGCAGAGACGATCCCTCACACAGCTGGGGTCTCTTTGGATCATGTGGCCAGAGGCACGTGTTAGAAACAGACCTGCTCTGGCTTTCACAGTATTACGTCCCGTAGAGAGGAGCGGGCAGCCAGCAGAGATCTGCCACATTCGCCCCGTGAATCATCTGGACCCCGATGACTAACTAGCACCAGCAGCCAGAATATCTGCGGACATATGTCAGCCACCTCACATTGTTCTGCAAATGAGATTGTTGATGCGAATCATTGGGTCGTCTATTACAGTAGAGCTGAAAATGCGCTGTGAGAGTTGAACTTTGTAATGTAAGTGAGATGGAATATTGTTTTTGGAGGTATCTGTCTGCATTTTGATGGGCTCATTGTGTAATTGCTTGCTTTTGGACAGAGTCAGCTATTGATGTTTGTCTTAATATGATTAGTTGGAACATTCAGTCGAAAGCGTCATGTTACCTGCTGGCTTTGTATATTATCTGTACCAGGCTCAGGCGGGAATGAGCTTTTTCTGGCTTAATTTTGGGGGAAAATCTATGTAATGGATTTAAACATGGAAAATGTGTTAAACGGAGGTGAAAAGCGTAATCATATCAGCCAGAATATTTAAACAATTTTGTCATCATTTACTGACCCTCATGAAAAGGGGATGGTGTTGGGGCATGAATCCTTTGTTTTGTTTTGTTTTGTTTTGTTTTGTTTTGTTTTGTTTTTTGTTTTGGAGAATATTTAATAAACAATTCTGTCATCATTTACTCACCCTCACGAAAAGGGGATAGGGTTGGGGCATGAATCCATTTTTTTGTTTTGATTTTTGATTTATTTATTTATTTCAACAGCATTTCTTATTTATTTGTTAATTTATTTATTTATTTATTTATTTATTTTTAAACATCATCTTTTATGTTCCACTGAAATACCAGATAGGAAAAGCATATTTTTTAATTTAGTTGTTTATTTATTTAAAAAAAAATTAACAGTATTTCTTATTTATTGATTATTATAATTTTTTTATTTAATTTAATTTTTTTTAAACATTATCTTTTATGTTCCACAGAAGTGATGATTAGAATAGCATGAGGGTGAGTAAATCATACTGAAATTTTCATTTTCAAATTTTCATTGGCTGAACTATCCCTTTAAGGAAAAGGAAATTTGTGAAGCTGGCAGTTTTCCGATTCTATGGAATCAGCAGCTACAGGTTCCACATGGGCCTGATTTTCACATATAACAACAAACAAGCACGTATGCACCGAGAGATTGCATCCATAGAAAATAATTGAAAAGCTGTATTGACTAATGGTGTTTAAAAAATAGCCACTGCAGCACTTGGACTAGATTTCTCTTGCTAAAGCAATCATGAAATGTCATGAAAACATGACAGGAACTGATGGAAGAGTATATCGGTTTTCCGCAATCATTAGCACCTAATCCCATGAGAAATGACTCACTAATGACGCCTGATAGAGGGGCTGCTGGTGAAATTGAATTGAAAGTGCCACAAAGGATGATCTCGTATCTGAGAGCAATGCTTCACGGCTGGTACGCGCAGGCTAAACGAATCAGACTCGAGGTGTCCAGGTGTACTATCAAGCAGAAGTGTGTGCTTCAACCTGGCAGGGTGGAAGAAAGCGGCGGGTTATGATCATACCTGCATGGATGCTCTCTCTCAGAACACACACAGAGCACATCTCATCTCAAACAAACAAGTCTGAAGGGCAAACGCCTTTGGCTTTCACTTTGAGCTCAATGTGGTCACAAAAATTGTGACAGCTGAACAGACAAATCAAATCTGAGCTTTGTACAAATAATAAGTATTTCTACATGTTTATTGTTAGTATTAATTGCCATATTGATACTAGTTTATATTCCCTTGGGTTTATTTTTTGAGTGTTTATACACACACATATTGTACATATTGTACAGATAATAATAATAATTGCATATAATATTTTATATATACACACAATATATTTATTACATTTATTATATATTACATTTATTTATATATTTACACAGCATTTTCTGTAGAATCTTACTGTATGACAATTATTGTTGTTTTTGTTATTATTAATTTATATATTTTTTTCTCTCATACAAATATAAATAATAAAAATAATTGCATATAATTATAATATCTATACAATCACAACATATTTATATATATTAAAATAAGTCAATTGAATTACTGTCATACAGTAGAATCTTACTGTATGAAAATTATTGTTTTTAACTCCAAACTCAACTGGTTTTGCGAGAGAACGCAAAAGTTTCTTGAGAATACGCAAAAAATTTGAAAAATATTTTTTCCACCACCATGTCCCTTTATTGGCTCCATATATATATATACAGTGCCATGAAAAGGTTTTTGCCCCTTCCTGTTTTTTTTTTTTTTTTTTGTTCATATTTGTCACACTTAAAAGATTCATATCATCAAACTAATTTTAATTACAAAGATAATGCAAGTAAATACAACATGCAGTTTTTAAATGATGATTTCATTTTTTAAGGGAAAAAAGCAGTCCAAACCTACCTGGCCCTACGTGAAAAATTTATTGCCCCCTTCTGTTAAATCATGAAAGAACTGTGATTAAACAGATTATTTTAGAAAGCTGAGTTTCACTAGCCACACCCAGGCCGGATTACTGCCAGACCTGTTGAATCAAGAAATCACTTAAACAGAACCTGTCTGACAAAGTGAAGCATGCTTAAAGAGCAACACATCATGTTGCAATCTAAAGAAATTCAAGAACAGATGAAAAACAAAATAGTTGGCATGTATCAGTCTGGAAAGGGTTAAAAAGCCTTTAAGACTCCAGCGAACCACGATCAGAGCCATTATCCACAAATGGAGAAAACTTGGAACAGTGGTGAACCTTCCCAGGAGTGGCCGGCCTATCAAAATTACTCCAAGAGCGCAGCGACGACTCATCCAGGAGGTCATAAAAAAACCTAGAACATCATCTAAAGAACTGCTAAGGCAAGGTTCAAAAAGAAAATTATTGATTCAGTCAGTGTGGAAGAACTTGACTGGTCTGCATAAAACCAAGTCCTAATCCCAGTTTAACACCCCTGGTGTGACTGTAAATGCAGACCTTGAGCCAAAAACTCATCAGCAAACACCAATGACTTGTACATACACTATATAGACAAAAGTATTGGGACACCCCCTTCTTTAGAACATAAAAATGCACTTCCAAATCTGTGGCAGCAACGATGGGAACATAATTCATGTATTTAAAAATTGTATTTCCATCTCTGTTGCAACAGTTTTGGAAGTGTCTAAAATGACTGTACCCATATGTACAAGTCATTGGTGTTTGGTGATGAGTCACACCAGAGGTGTTAAACTGAGATTAGGACTTGGTTTTATGCAGACCAGTCAAGTTCTTCCACACTGACTGAATCAATAATTTTCTTTTTGAACCTTGCCTTATACACAGAGGCATTGTCATGTTAGAATAGAAAAGGGTCCTGTCCAAACTGTTGCTATAAAATTAGAAGCACACAATTCCCTAGAATATCATTATATGCTTAAACATTAAGATTTGTACTCATGGAAATTACTAAAGTAGTCAAACCTGTTCATTAGAAGGGGGCGACCCAATACTTTTGGCAATATAGTGTATATATACACTGCCCTCCAAAAGTTTGGAAACACCCCTGGCAAAGTGTGGTTTTGGACGATATCAGCATAAATCCTTATCATTTTTTGGTGCAAATACATTAAAGTAACTTGACATTATCATTGAAGACCAGCAATAAAACATAATAATGGCAATACATACATGTCAAAGTCAGACATGCCCCTTTGCCAGCTGTGATGCCTGGTTACTGGTTTAAACTTGGCCCAGGTTTTTAAAAGATTTTTGGGTCAGCACACTTTAATACTGTAGCTTCAACAATTGATTGCCAATTCAAAGTCAATGTTTGAATAAACTGACAGCTCGGCTGCCCAGATTATGCAGAGCTGTAATAGCTGCTAATGGTGGATATTTTGATGAATCGAAAATTTAAGTTTTTTTCTATGTATAAACTGTTTATATAATAAAATATGTTTTCGTAGTTTGTGTTGTCCCTTATCAGTGCAAAATTATCATAAATTAAAAAGGATTCATGCCAATACTGTCCAAAACCCCACTTTCTAGGGCATTTCCAAACTTTTGGAGGGCAGTGTATATATAATCATGTTTTAAAATCAAGTTAAAATGATGAAAATATAATTATGTTATAACTGAAAAACAATTGAATTACACAGCATAAAATGGTTCAAATTAATGTTTTGGTGCAAAACAGTTTAAATGGTTTATGGTTGTTAACATTATGGTGACTTAAGTACAGTACTTAAATTCCTATTTTTTTTAATTTTTTTTTTAAAGATATATCGTTATCTAACACAGCTTGAATGTTTAGATGGAGTCTTCATGGCTTTTCTGACATGTGCCAATGTGAACACCTGCTTCAAACACACAGTTGTTACCATGGTACCACTTCTCACATCACCTAGTTGTAATGGTTTAAACAACAAGATCAAGGCTGTCTCAGCTGTTACTGTCACTGTTGCTAGGCAACTTTGGAATCAGAGTTCAAGGATACAAAAGAATAAAGCTTGTTGATGTCCCCTACTCAGACTCTCCATACACACGCATCACACTCAGGTCACTCAAAAGTCATGAGAATATATGGATAGACTTCATTAACATGACTCATATCTTATTATTTTAGTGTAAAAGCATTTACTGCTAGAGCATTTGATAATCAATCTGACATGATATAATACGTTCAAATTATATTTGAGTTAGTTCTATAATAAGGTTTTTAAGAATGTAAATAAATGTGCCCAAATATGTTGCTTGTAGAATTTTTCTAGTGTTGTTCATTTCCAGGCTAGGTGTAGATTTGTTAAGGACCAGTGAAGTTTAGATGTGTTTTTCCCTCCTGAAATCTAAATCATACTCATATTCACCAGTTTATTTAGCAGTCACCATCCCCCATCTATGCAGTTCATCAGAGAAAATTATTTTGGAGTTTAATGAGACTTCTGGAGTGCTTAAATAATGGATGTTTCAACAGTGCCCCCTAGCGGTATGAAATAAGTATTAAAGGCAAGACATTTTATTTCTGCCTAATTAAGACTTCACTTGACAGTGAGAATTTGCATTATTCATTAATAGTTCGTGTGCGTTGTGTTGAATTTGCATATAAGTTCTCATATTCCATATGTATATATTTCATATCTCAAGCATTTTCATTTAGTTGATCTAATCATCTTGATCAGAGATGCCCAAACTTTTTTCATACGAAGGGCCAAAAATCAAACTTGATTGAGAGCTGTAAGCCTAAATTAAACAATAAATATAAATATATAAACAAAAAATAAATAATTTACTGTATTTTTAAAAATATATATATTTTTAAATTATTTTAGACAATTCACATTTCAAACAAAATCAAAAGTTTTTTTTACATTTCTGTGAAAAAAAAAAAAGATGAATTAGAAATTAAGATATACTTCAATGGCATTTTCCCCTCCTCAGTTTTTTCCCTCCTCTTGTGATACAGCATGGTGGGCCAAATCAAATGTTATCATGGCCAACTTTGATCCTCAGGGACCAGCATGCAAATGGACATGTTCCTATAATGCATTCATAAGCTCATGCAAAATTTTTATAAACATCAGTGGGTTATGTTTTAGTTATGAACAAACACATTTGTTCTAATCCCTCATTTTCTTGATTACTAACCCAACTAAAGCACACAGAGATCTTGAGGTGTCAAAAAATCTTGTTGCATTCTTCAGATTTGCCATTTGATGTCAGCAGAGACTCTGAGGACTGCTGCTTTTCACTGTCGAGCTGCAACGTCCCCAGCAGAGGTGAGCAGCAGACTGTCTGTTAACCTGATGCACCTCACAATAAAATATATGGTGAGTAAATGGCTGAATAACTTACCATCTCAATTCCCTAGGCAATTGATTGGGACGTTTTCCTGGATTCAATGTTTGTAAGAGCTTCTGGAACCAGAAGAGACAAAACATGATTGTCGTTTGTTGATTTTCTAATAAGAATAATCAGTTCTGACATGCCTTAATATCATGGCCCTAAACAAGAAAATGCCACTAATTCTATGATGCAAAGAGGTTGTGCCTCATAGATATTTCCTGTTATGTATAGTGACACCAATCCCTGTTTTAAAGAATTAGTTCACCCCAAAATTAAAATAAATGGGAGCTGGTATCTTTCACCTTTAAAAAGGATGTGAACTTTATATTTATTTTTGTGCACTTTATTCCAAGCCTTCTAAAACCACTGTATGTGATACCTTCTACTGAGCTGTTTGTATGGACTCATAGTGCTTTTGCATCCTTTTTAAAGCTTGAAAAGTCCCTGTTCGTCATAACTGCATGGAAAAGTGTAACCATCTGCATTCTTAAAACATCTCCATTTGTGTAGAACAGAAGAAAGAAAGTCATACAGGTTTTGGAGCAGCATGAGGGTAAGTAAATGATGACAACTGTCATTTTTGGCAGAACTAGTCCTATAAAAATATTCTTCATGCATATCAAAAAGATACAAATGCAAAAAAATAGCACAGAGAATTCTTCCACATGATCCAAATTCTCTCTGCATGTCTTCACTTTCTCCTTCCCATCTGGAAGCGATCTCATTTTCATGGAGCATAGGATGGATCCTCAAAGCTGACTTTCAAGTAACCCTTCCTTACTTTTGACAGCTTTTCTTCTTTTATATATAATGGATTTTGAAGTTAAACTGTATCTCAATGAGCATCTGTATCTTCATTGGAAGGTCTGTCCACCAGACGTACAAGTTTTGGACTTTTTTTTTTAACAAAGTAGGAACAGTCCTGGCACTAGTATGCGCAAGCCACAATGATAAAAGTTCTGGCTCGCAGTTTTACTACATCAAACCTTAATTAACTTGGCATCTTTGCTGCTTTATTTTATAGATATACAGTAGCTGGATTCACTGATGTTAAATCAGCCAGAAAAAAAGATGCTTAATAGCTCATTTACTTTTACAGCCTAACATTGGGGAAACGGTCTAAAAAGAGATCAAAGGGCTCTAGAGGGAAGTTTGGGTTCATGATCTAGTTATTAAATGAAACTATAGAATAAATCTTGGGTGAGCACAGTTTTTAAGCAGTTCCATTTCTTGATGTATTTCAAATTAATTAGCGCAAAACATAAAACATATGCAATGTGGTGGGCATTTTAAGAGATTAAACGAGTTAATTAATTAATGAATCTGTAATGTTTTGCTCTGAAAGAAAGCACTAAGTGAATTCCTCCGAGCAAAGAAGCAGGTGTTTACATGAGGATGCATGATCACTTGGGTGGCTTAACATAGCTCCATGAAGGACAAATGAGTGCTGTGTGAAGAAAAAAGCAATTACAAAGCCCTGAAGGGCACTCCGCTGGGATGCGGCGAGTGCGCTAGCATTCTCTTCAAGGACTGACTGATGTGTTCCACCATCTCGTGTACCAGCCGCACAGAAAGACGCTGCAATTGGGGCGACTGCCGTGCCAAGATATGATGACCTTCGCATACCCCATTATCGATGCTGCCTCTTCGACTAGAACAGGAAGCAAACGTGGGGAAAGGATGTTGATGGACACTTGAGCTTTAATGGAAGTCCTTCAGCTTAGCTGTTTATACTAGGGGTTTCATGTCTTCATTCAGTCCACAATGTACTGTGGATAGCCAAACACAGAGATGGGCACAAATACATCAAAATGTATTTAAAATAAAAAACACAAAATACTGCGTGGAAATATGTATTTAAATACAAATACAAAATACTGTGTGGGAAAATGTATTTAAATACAAATATACAGTATTCTGTATTTTGAAAATACACAAAATACATGTGCAATTGGCCATCCAGTGAAGTAACACTATTAAAGCCTGTTTACACCAAGAATGATAATTATAAGGATAATTATATTAGTGTATTCTAAGTATACAATGCAGTTGTGTCATCTGTCACTTTAAATGCTCAAGCTCTTTAAAGCAGAAAAGATTCCGATTGGCTGTCAATGTTTATATTATTCATCATTTTTTGTGCTGTTATGGCTTTAGTTGTGGTGTGCTATCTGCTGTTCACTTAGATTTAGGATGTACTCACACTAGGGCATCTGATCCGTGCTTGAGAATGATTGACCCCCAAAGTCCAGTTCATTTCACAAGTGTGACTGCTCTGTTCCGTGTTCAGCACGCTTGAAGAGGTGGCTCGGGTGCGGTACACATGTAGTGTGATCGCTAACCAGGCCGGAGCATGGAACAGTTCATTACTATTTTTGTATGTGCTATTGTTATCATTATGACAACAAAAATCTTTATTACTACTTGGATATGACACTTTAATTAATTTAATTTGAGTACATTTAGATTTAGAATGGGTCTGGTTCTCATCTTATTGATGAACATGTATTGTAGTTTTCGAGTAAAGCTGCAAATTCCACCATTATCCTCAGCTGACTCTGTAATAACCCTCTGATATCTGTCTGTTAGCGAAAAGATAACCGCACTTGGGTTTTAGTACAAGGCAACTGTGCCTAGTGTGAGTATGCCCTAGAACAATTTTTTGAATTTTTTATAGTTGTCTTTGTCTTGGGATACACACAGAAAGCTGCTTATTACGCATTTATCCATGTTTCTTTATCGCTCTGATGTGTCAATAACTCCTGCCCACTAAAAGCTCCACAGATATATTTGCATACCACAACGATATAGAAAAAGTTAAATCGATTTACACTTTATATCATTGCCAAAATATATATTGCTGTATTGGCATATCAAGCAGTAATGCTTAAAGTTTAATGAACACATTTGGCTAGCTAAGTGATAAAAACCTAAATCTGACCAAAAAAAAAAAAAAAAAAAGAAACTATCAAGACTGACTAGTGCTAATGGTATGTTTCTCTTGCTAGTGCTCTTTTTTTTCCTTCATGCTAAGTGCTAATCTGAATGGTGTTCCATTTTAACCTTAATCAACAAGTACAACCGGCCATGATATCCTCACCTTATCTTATGCTGCCTTCACAGGCAATCAGTTTTTTTATTCATTGATTTTTTTGTAAATATGAGTTTTTTAGTTGGAAATTGGACATGATTGCCTTTGTCACATTTTCTACTGGGAAACCTCTGAGTTTCTGAGTTGTGTAAAAATGGCAAAGGGGAAAACAGTTGCTGCTGGGACAGGTGTTTTTTTTTTTCTTCCACAAAAGCAAGATCATGCACACCACAGTGCAATAACCATTTCAAGCATTTTGTATGTTTTATACACAGCAAAACAGTATGTATTTGACTGAAAATCCAGAATCAACAACAAGCTAACTATATAGATAGCTCTTTGAATGTTTATATGGTTGTCAATGAATGGGATGCTACATTTTATTCAAAATTAAATACCTTAAATTTCTACAATTTTGGTTTTAATAAGATTTTCCCAGGAAACATGGCATCCTCCATGATTCCTGTTCTTTCCAACAGCACTTGAATGCGACAAGCTTGTAATCAGACTTCTGAAAACTTGCGTACCCAATTCCAGATGGAGTCATACAGCTGCAGTTTACATGGTATGTGGCATGTCTGAACTAGTTGATACAGGAAACCAGCAGTCTAATAAAGAGGTTGGTTGGCAAAAAGTATTTTATGTATTTTGAAAATACAAAAATACTAAGATTAAATATATTTAAATACAAAATAGTACTTTGTATTTCAAATACATATTTTAAATGCATGTATTTAAAATACATACTGCCCATCCCTGGCCAAACAGTACTTTTTAGAGTCAACAGAGGTTATTTCTATGCATTTATTAGTACAGTTTAGGTGAAATGATGTTTCTGTAACGGGGCGAACAAGACGTGAGACGTGCGGATCCAAGTGCAAGCTTTTATTCCAAAACATGGTCAAACACAGGCAGGGTCAATAAACAGCAAACAGGTATGGCAAGGGCAAGACACAGAGTAATCCTTAGGGCAAGCGTGGGTCTTTGATCGGCGAACGATATCCAGAGGGCTAGGCAGAGAGATAATCCAGGTACACGAGCAGTAGTCCAAGAGAGGAGCAAACAGAGTCCGAAAGGCGAGGCAAAGGGTAAATCCAGGAAACATGGGCAAGAATCAAAACTCTAGAAAACACACAAGGCAAAACTATGACAACAACATGGGTTCCGTATCGTAGCTAAAACTAGGAGATTTATAAATGCAGAACAATACTGGAACTAAACAGAAAACACAGAATGGCTCAGTAAGGCAGCTAACACTAGGGGAGTGCTATACGCAGAACAGTACACAGCAGAGAGGAAGAGGAAGTCCATGGTTTATAAAGCTTGAGTGATTAGTGTGATCAGCTGTGTAATCAGTGAAAACAGCTGTGTGGTCAGTGCAATGAATGATGGGGATTGTAGTGAAGTGCAAGAGTCCATGCTGTGAGTGGGTGACCTCTGGTGGTGATTAACCGGAAGTGTATGGACCAGATTCGTGACAGTTTTTGTGTATATAGCATGTCTTGTAATGTGTATGTAGTCAGGTGTCTAAATATTTTGGGGGAAATAAACAGAATTGCAAGATGTAAAGTCAGAATTACTAGAAAAAAGTCACAATTGCAAGATTTTGCAAAAAAAAAGAAGAAAAAAAAAGTCAGAATTGCGAGATGTAAACTTTAAATTGCAAAATATATACTTGTAACAACTCACAATTTTAAACTCACAATTACGACTTCAAGTATGAGTTTCATAAGTTGAATTTCATATAGAAAAATGGTTAAAAAAAAGTTGCAAGTATCTTTTTTATATATTGTATTCCATAGTGGAAGTAAGCTTCCATATTTTACAGTACATTCTTTAGAATGATGATTGTGAAATATACTTTTGCAGTGTTAATATTGCCAGTAATTCATTATATAATAATACATTTTACCAGTATCTGAATTGTTTTTGATGGCACCTTATGAATGTGAAATGGACCTATATATTTCTGTCTCCTATCTTTGACGTCAAAGCTCAGGATAGTCACTAGTAAATGATTTGTCCAGCCAATAAGCATTGCCATGATATCATTTTCCAGAATGATTAGTCACATGGCATTTCCGTTCAAAACAGCAGAACAGAATGCCCATGAGCAAAGATGATAGATTTAAAAATGAGGTATTTCTGGCAGGTCCTGCAGCAGCCATGCAACTACATCTCAGATGAACAGGAATACAAGTTTTCTCCAGACCTACTTGGTTTCCTCTGCTCATATAACCTTTAACCCCCATGGTTAAAAGGTTTGTTGTAGTGCACAGCTGTCATAGCTGTGTCTCTGCACCAGTGAGAGCTGTTATCAAAAATGTCAGTTCCACAAACATAGCGAGTTGCAGAGGCAAACACATTTTCGAGGATAACATCCTGGGCTCTTTATTTCTCCACCAACTAAAATCACTTGTTCTTTTGTGGGCTCTGACAGAATTTATAAACTCATGTCCGGAGTGGGCAGAGGAATCATTTTGGTGTCAGGCAGATTGACATCCTCAGAAACTGAAGCCTTTTTATTTTTTTCCAGTGCCTTCCCAGGTGTAGAGGTCGTCATCTCAGCTGCAACGAGATGATAAACAGATCTGACAGTGTGCACACATCATGTGGCACACTGTGATAGTGTTTTTCATTATTTTATCATATTTGCAAGTAGCTGAAGGGAATTCTTTACATCCATAAAGCCTTATGGGAAGAACTTTATTTCTTGCCTTTTTAATGTCCACAAAACCATCGAGTGAGAATAAAAGCCTGAAGTCCATACAAATGGGCATTTATCCCCCAGAGTGTGCACTGGCATTTCTTAAGAGGAAAACAACTTAAACCACAACACGATGGAAATTTAGTATCACTGTTAATTGTAGGTATGTGTGACAGGGTTTAATTTGCGACTGTGACCATCTTAACTCTTCGTCATCTTTCCTATTAAACAGCTAATCACCAAATAAAAATGTGAAGACGACATTTTGATTTGAGCTTGTATTTTACCTGTAGGCCTATGTTTTCTTGAAGCTTCCTCTAAGAAAAACAGTCCACCTAGCAATAAAACGAACAATACAGTGCTGTAATAATACTGAAGTCCTCTGAGGTAATTTTCTCTACAACTGGCAGCAGTTGTGTTTGTACGAAACATTAGAACGCGAGTCCGCGAATGTGATACGAAAGACATGAAATTAGCGCCCTTTTCAGTTACCCAAAAGATTCGTTTCTTTTAACGACAGTGATTATAAACATTTATGAACTATTTAATAATCACTAGATGGCGCATTGAAGCAATCAGAATCAAGAAACTTCGTGTGGTAAGAAGCTTTTATAGAATGAGCCATTTTTACAATATGCTACTTTTTTGTGTAGGTCAGATAGCTTATTTTTATTCTCAAAGTCTCAAAGGTTGCTTGTCAAAGTGTTATTGTGAATTAAAATGTTGTGAATTAAAACCTACACTGAGAAAGCCAATTGGATTGTATTTACCATGATTCATGGACTGTAGTCTACCTGAGGAAATGAACAGTTTACAAAGTGAAAAATCATCTTACCTCAGGGGTGTCTAACCCTGCATCTATTTTTAAGACTATTATTTATGTCTACTTCCTTTTCCAATTCTGTATAAAGCAACAACAGGCAGATTATACCTGATCTGACCCTTAAAACTTACTTTAAAAATGTGGTGTAACCAAATGTAGTCTGGTTGAAGCAGTCACATTAATATTTACAGTGCAGATTCACAATAGCTTTCATATATATATTCAAAAGCTTTTGTATGCAAATTGATGTTCAGGTGTTGAACCCTACAATTCTCTTTCAGTGCAGATCTTTACAGTGTTAAAATTCAGTGCGTCTAAACCTTTTTTCAAACACCTTTGCTCTTCAATTCCATCTCTAAAACATAGCATAAATGGAAATTGAAAACCAATTTTTTTTTTTTTTTGAATGAATGAATGATCACATTCAATGACATTCAAACAATGATGGTGATGATAATAAATGTAAAATAATCAGAGGCATGTCCAGTTGTTACAGTGCTCTTCTTGAAAAGGAGAGGTAAAATTTAATCTCAGCCATTTTTCAACATCAATAATACGGAATTTCAGTCGATTCTTAATTTGATGAATAAATCATCCATGTCACATTTAAAACTTAAATCCTGTGAGAACCCCATTTTATTTCAATGCAGAGTTGCATCGCTGTGGGTTTTTAATTTGTGTCTGCAGTTCAGAGATAAAAAAAAAAAGGCAAGTGGGAGATTCAAGAGTTTCAGCATATCCTTGGGAGACAGCATCACTTAATATTTGTCTTATGCCAATTATGTAAATTAATTTCTCATTTTGGTTTGTGCAGAGTAATCTCTAGGTGAGAAACTCGAGACCGCCAAGGACTACTGAGCCCTGGGTGTTCCCAAACTTTATATTCATCTGAAATTGAAAATTGAACCCCAATTATTCAGCATTACATGTATGTCTCATCTGAATATGCAATGACTTTTAAGATAACAGGGTCACTTTTCTTCAGTTAACTGTATTGCATTATAATTTGAGACAAACATTCTTAAAGTTTTTGTTCATATACAAGGTCTGTACCTATTTTTCTGTGTGGCAAAGCTTTGTGCAACATCCCTGGGTATAAACTGTGCTAACAACTTGGTAACATCTGGTAACATACACTCTTCAATTCGAGAGCCGGCTTCTAAAACTTGAAACGTGCCACAGGGTGTTATTTTTCAACTCATGCATTACGTTTCCTTACAGGGAGGCATATTGCAAGCTGTTGGGAGCCTGTGCATTTTGTGATGAGAATGATCTTGAAGTTCTTCGTGTATGACATGATCAGCTTTCAGTGGAGATTCTGATTGCTTCCTGGCCTGGGAAAGACACCTTAAGGATCTTGAGGGGATGAACTTGGATTCATGTCATTTCCTGAGTGCGTATGGCAAACACGGTATTTGCTGATGAACAGATGTATCATGACTGAAAAAAAAAGAAAATGGAAAAAGTTTATTGAATATTTAGTAGTAGATGAATGTGCAAGGAACTGTAATAGAATACAGTGGCATTTATCACCAATCATGTCGATATCATTCTGAAGGTCTTTATGTACAAAGGACTTGTCACTCAAAAGAGACCAGAAATGTGATCCAAAATTGTTTCATATTCACTTTCATGAATGTAAACGTTCTTTAAAAGAATGTTTTTTTTGTTGTTGTTGTTGTTGTTGTTGTTGTTTTAGAAATTGGGAGCTTAGTTAGGAAATTACAGTCAACTATTGTAAATTGTATTTATTGTTTTTAACAGCTCACCAACATCAGCAAATCGAAGAGCTAATTTTCTAGATTGTGTAACAAGAGAAATTTGGCTTTTCCCAATTTTAGTGTATGTTTCATTGGTTTAATGTCGCCATACACAAACAACCAGCTGTCTCCCTATAGGATGTACAGATTAAGATTTGCTACAATCAGTGGCATTCAAATAATAGTGATTATGATTAATACAAAATGTTCCTCATATTTTCAGCCTGTATGTAGAATGGACATGAGCAAGTTAAGATGAATAAGATGAATTATTATATTGCAATATATCAGTTTAATTATCTGAATGATACTGAGAATTAAAAACACCATAAGTGGTATTTTTGAATTATTTTTTTTTTGAATTATAGTTATGCATATGAATAGTTCAAATTTGTTTACATTTTGCAGACAAGATGTTTTCAACGTTACTCTTGGTTTCTTATCCTTTCAAATTGTACCCTATGTCTCTATTGAACACTTTTTTGAAATTCCCAGAAAAAGTGCCAGATGGATGTGGGCAATGAACTCATTTCAGTGAGGGCAATTCAACCGATATGTGAGACCGGTAAATTATTCCATTTATTGAAATTGCTTTTAGTGTTCTGTAATAGAGCAGAATAATTTATCTCAATGGAAGGTTTTATGAAAACACCCAGATATTTAAAACCATTAGGGCTGCCTTTCATGCCATCAACAAGACTCTTGATCATTTGAGCTCAGTAAGAGAAAATGTATGCAAAATGCAAACACAATAGGACCGAATATGTACTATAAGACATGCTGAAATGTCAGATTGCTTGACTGTGGAGCACTTGATAGAAGACTACAGTTCTCCACTCCACCGAGGTGTGAAATCTATAATATCTCATCCACTTTTTAGAATATACTGTATGTTTATTTGTTCTTTTCTTTTTAAATGTTATTGCAGATATTGATTTGTACTCACAGTGTATATACAGTGCGCACAAAACAATTTGGATTGTCATATAATGGTGCATTGCCAGTTACATTCCCTTCAGTCTTATACACAGGTATGAGATGAATTTAAATGGATGTGCATCACTATATGAAGCAAGAAGAATTCATCATACAAATCATACATCTACTTTCACTGCAGCTGCACATTTTTATAATACCTGGTAGTGGTGCAGATAACTGTCGTTGATTAATGTAACCCGGAGGAATCTACAGCCGTCTACACCAAATAGGTGGAGGAAAATTGCTGATCAGTGATGGCTCCAAGTTATCATCAGCTGTGACCCATGATTATTACTTGGGAGCATTAGTCTACAATGGAGAACATGCAATCACCACAGACTAGGATGGTGTGTAAAACCAATGAGGAAGTAGAAGTAGCTGATTTGATGAGGTCTTGAGCATCTGTCAAGGATAAAACTTAGCCAACTTAAAGTATTGCAAGCAATACTGGGGCCCTAGAATTTTATTTAATGGTTTTAAATGAGTAGAATAGAGAGTAGAATATAACTGGTGTAACAAAGCATAAAGAAGGTAGAATTGTATCATTGTATCATGAAAGTTTCACATAATGTAGCACACAATATGTAGTCGGGGATTAAGTAATTGAATGGTTGAAAGGCTATTTTTTTGTTCAATAAACAATAATTAAAACACCAACAACCCCTAATTTCATTTAATAAGAACTGGGATTTCAAGCTCTGGGAAAACAAAAGGTCTTAATTGTAGTCCATGCAACTTTTGCATTATATTCCAAGTATTCTGAAATTATACAGAAGTGCCATAGGGGTTGTTTTCTTAGTTTTATTGCAGACAAATAAAAGAATTAATAATAATTAAGCACACCAAAAAGAATTAGTAAAGACAGGATTTCAGTTCAGAGTGGCCAACAGAACTATGAGAAGGAAATAGTGCAGAAAAGCATGGAAACTAATGAACTAATCAAGTGAAAATGGAAGCAAGCATTATCAGTGAGGTGAAAACACATAATGAGTGGTGCAGAGACAGAGACCTCTGTTGGCGAATTACTGTATGGAACTTTTTATGTTTTAAAGAATACTGTCTGATGCAAACTGAAATTCTCTAACTGGTGTCTTGATTTTAGTGAGAAGAAATAAATGAAGAAATACTCCCCAACACCAGAATCATCATCTTTTTCCTTTTCCTTTCTTTAAGAATTATTGGCATCTATTCCTTGAGTACTTGATCCCTTTTTTAATTTGAGATGGATTTAAAGGATGCAGAGAGGTAGTATGTGTGGAACATCGTCAGCATAAATAAAGAACAAAATGTGAGTGTCAGTGGAAAATGAAACACATTACTTTTTCCATGTACTGTAAATAGGAAAATATAAAAAATAAAAATCTATATGCATATATAAATAATGATAATGAAAATAATTAATGTTATTTAATATATATAAGTCTATATCTATATAGAGGGTATATCTATATAGAGGGTATATATATATATATATATATATATATATAAATATATATATATATATACATACATACACACACACACACACACACACACACACACACAGGTGTTGATTTGCATCCCTTTCCCTGTCCATCTTTCTGTTATTTTATAGAAATAACTTATGTAACATTTTAGCATCTTCTGTAAATTCATTTATTCAAATCAGGGATTAACTTGATGGGCCAGCTGTTGTAGAACTGCTTACATTCACTCCAATTCATTATAAGAGGTTTAACGACAGTTGTTGTCATCCTTGTAATAAGTATATTGTCAAACAATTTGATTCAAGAATATAGCGTGTCTCTGTGCCGTCAATTTTATTTTACCCTCCGACTCTTTACTTCTCGCTTCAGTAAGACTTTGATAACAGAATGGATGTGTAGGGAATTGTGAATAGACATTTTCTCACTTGGTTAACCCTGAGCTATATGAGCAAATCTCAACATTTGTGGAATAATGGCTTGGTTTAAGCACTTACATTTACATTTATTTCCTTGCCATACACTTTTTCAATAAAACACATTGTTTTGCGAGGATAAAGATAATTGAGAATTTAGTTGAAGCACCCTATGTGCTGACATACACTTTCTCATACTTCTATTAACATTATTGACTCTAGACATAATCGTTTCTACTAAAATGCACCTCAGAAATGAACACTGACACACTAAAACATCGACCACCCCACCTCCAAAAAGTTATATATAGAGAGAGACTCCATCTAACGTACTCATTTGTACACTCGTTTCATTTCCAATCTGTTTGGGCTTCAGTTTTAGTTCGACTTTTATGCTTCACCTCACTTAAACCATATGTGGCACTCTGCCACATTGACATTTAGACACAATGTTTGTGCAGTAATTGAGATGTTGAATTGAATTAGAAACTCTGTGATGACTTGGTATGCGAGTTCACAATCTAATAAATTCCTTGGTGAATGATGGATACTGTCACTACAGGTATCTTACTTTTCTGAACGCCAAATAAATACAATTACCTTGCTCTTAGGAATCTACTCTCTGTCCCTGTGTATTACCTCATCAGTTTGAATTTTGGCATGAAGACGGGCCAGTGTCAGAGTTACGGGCAGCTCGGTGTAGTTACTTCCTATCACACAAGGACAAGGAGTCTGCTGGAGACATTGCTCACCTGACTGGGATGCTCCTTTTGTTTTCTCTCCTGTCAATGGCTCAGTAGCGGCAGGTGTTGTTGGTGATTATTCCACCCTGCATGTTCACTCCGTTGTGTATGTATTGTTGCCCTGGGCAATGCTGACAGGTGTGCAAAGGGTTTGCCCTCGCAGACCATCCACATTTCACATTTCTCATTTCTCATTACTGAATCATTTGTTGCACAGTAATTCCCCTTATGATGTATAATTTTTCAATTTTTCCCATCATTTCAGGATAACACTGTAATTTGAGCCAATTTTACATCAATTTCAATAGATTTTTGGTTACTAATCTTTAAAATTTAATGAATCCATCGGGATAAAACATTGTTGGAATCTGAACTGTATGGTATGTATTCAGTAGCTTCAAAACAAAATGATGCGTGATGAATTATTAATACCATGAAAAACATTCTGAAGCTTGTTCCTGCTGTTAAACACCATCCATTTTCCACATACAAATTATTAAGCCAAAACATCTTTGTTTTGTATGTTTTTCTAACAGTTAAAGTGAACTTTTGGGTCACTGGGGATAAAATGTGTCATCAAATACCCCTCTATGCATTTGTTTTGTAATGTTTGTGCAATTTCATATTTCAGACAATCCATTGAGAGATTTTTATGATAATAAATGTATTATGTGTTTGAAATACAAGCTGATTTTGGAGCGAGGTGCCACTTATGTTAATGTCTTAATGCCTTGTCCCTAGTACATTAAATCCATGTCACCAATGTCATTTATTTCATTCTTTAAAAAAAATTAAAAAGCTCTCAATTTTCAGAACAACAGAGTTACAATAATCAGGTTCATTTGTAGGTTTTCTGACCCGCAGGTTTTCTGGGCTCTAAATGGAAGGTTTAAAAGAAGTGTGTACTGAAAAAATGTTATGGTGTATTAGCAGTAATACTGCCCTCTGGTTCTCAGTGCTGCTAACTGAGCCATGTGAAAGCTTGAAGGATCATAGTAGCTGAGTAACTGAGTAGTGCATGTGGTTATAAAATAAAAACACCATAATGACTAGGGCTAATAATAACTAAGCCACCCTATGATTTAAGAAATGGAAGAAACAGCAATGGTAGACAGCCTTATGAAATAATTCATACATAAATTGTTGCATTGATTCGAAGATTGGTTTTGACAAACAATTTGCACAATTTCATGAATGAATTTGAAATTGACTATATATATATATATATATATATATATACGGTGTGTGTGTGTGTGTGTGTGTTTATGTATGTATATATATATATATATATATATATATGTACACACATATACATATATATTTATGTATATATATGTACCACGGGCATCCAACAAAGGTCTTCGGCCTTGTCCCTTATGCACAGAGATTTCTCCAGTTTCTCTTAATCTTTTGATGATGTTATGCACTGTAGATGATGAGCAGTGTTGCCAACTGCTTTCAATTGAAAGTAGCTAAAACTACTAGCTAAATGTCACTAGATGACATCATAATGGCAAATTCACTGATCTATATAAAGATGAATAGAGATCAGTGGGCAGATGAGAACTTAGAGAACTTAGATAAGGTTTGTCCAAGAAGTTGCTATATTCGTCCCTAAACTTTTGAAAAAAGTCTCAAAAGGGGTGGGGAAGTCACTAATCTAGCTACAAAATAGCTAAATTGGCAACACTGATAATGAGATTTGCAAAGCCTTTGCAATTTGACGTTGAGGAACGTTGTTTTTAAAGTATTCCACAATTTTTTTTACGCACTCTTTCACAGATTGGAGAGCCTCTGAACCATCTTTACTTCTAAGAGACTCTGCCTCTCTAAGACATCCCTTTTATAGCTAATCATGTTACAGACCTGATGTCAATTAACTTAATTAGTTGTTAGATGTTCTCCCAGCTGAATCTTTTCAAAATGTCTTGCTTTTTCAGCCCTTTGTTGCCCCGTGCCAAATTTTTTGAGACCTGTAGGAGGCATCAAATTTGAAATTAGCTCATTTAGTGGATAAAAGTGTAAAAATTTCTCCGTTTAAACATTTGCTATGTTCTCTATGTTCTATTGTGAATAAAATATTAGCTCATGTGATTTGAAAGTCCTTTAGTTTTCATTTTATTCAAATTTAAAAAATGTCTCAACATTTCCGGAATTGGGGTTTTATATATAAATATTCCCCTGTTAGCCTCTTGGTGAAAGTAGACTGTGGTCAAAGTAGACTGCATAAGAGGGCGTCAGGAGGAGATAAGGTTACATGTGAAAACCGTCTTTGACCAATGGTGGCTTGTCAATCAGAGCACACATACATTATCATGACATTGTGAGTGAAGTTAACCCTCCTGACCTCATCTCTGTGCCTCTCTTCTGTTGCTTTGTAGGATTGCTGAGGTTGAGGCCGAGGCCATCATGTCTCTGAACGCAAATGGATGTTTGGCAAGGTACAGTATGTGTGTGAATGTGGCTGTACACCAAGATTTTTTCCTGTCATACTTTATGTAGTCTCCAGAGAGCCCTTACATGAAAAGGTTAATCCCTCGGCAAGACTGGACATTGCGTTCAAAAGCACACCATTATATACATTCGAATGGCACTTATAAATCTAACATAGCAAATGTATAACATCTTGAAAATGCACTACATATTATAGTACTCTTTATATAAAAACTAATGGAAGCACTTCATGTAAAAGACATCTAACTTTGAAGTGATCATAGTTATAATTGTTGATGAGTCACAGTTTGAGAACTGCCAGTTATCAGCGCTATATGCTTAGAAACATGTAGGCTATTAGTTATTAATGTCCTCTCATTTCAAAGCTGTAACAGTCTCATGACAATCTAAGCCAGATATTGGCAAACTTGGCATAGAGAAAAATACTAACTGAATCAGAACATCTGTGATAGAAAAGAGCAACTACTGAACAACAACTGAATTGTTCATAAAGCTAAACTTTATTGCTGGGCTGCCATTTTGACAGCACTTATATCCAAGACTAAAACACCATAATGCACAACCGTCCAAAGAGCACATGGATTTCTAGGCAATAAAAGGGTAGGCCTATGTGATATGATGAGAGAGACTATTTCCAATCACCAATCTAAAACCCATTGATTTTTTTAGGTGAGTGATTTTAATCTTCTGATATCCCAAAGCTTTCCAGCATTTTATCAGAGCCGGAAGCTTTACTTCTTGAAGTGTAGTATAAAATCCCACTACACACAGTTCAGGTAAGACAAAAATATTCCAAGAAAGATGTCTTTACTGGCCCTTATGAAAATTAACCATAGTTTTATTATAGTAATTAGTAACCATGGTTTTTGACAATATTGATTACCATTTTTATAACGTCAGTTTTACTAAAAATACTGTGGTTAACCTATGGTTAGTGTAGCAATGCCATTAATTTGTGGTTTAACTATCCATGTTTTTTGGTTTTATTTGTAGTAAAATCATGGTTAATTTTCATGGGGGGGGGGGGGTTCTTTCATGAAAATATTCCTGTGATTTTGTTACATCTTGTACATAATGTCCACTCCATATATTGTATGTGGTCCGTTGAAGAAATGCACAGAAAATGGGGATTTTCAGAATCAGAATCAGAATCAGAATTAGCTTTATTGCCAGGTATGTTTACACATACAAGGAATTTGTTTTGGTGGAAGAAGCTCCACAGTGCGACAGAATGACAGCGACAGGACAGGACACAGATAATAAAAAAATAATGTACAAATATACAAAATAGACAATTTAGTATGTACAGGTATGTTAGGTGCAAATTTGAAATGTAATAAGTATGTGTGTTAAAGAAATAAATTTATGATAGTGTTGTGTGTTTCATGTTTATTGTTAAGAGTTCAAATGTTCATGAGATGGATTGCCTGAGGGAAGAAACTGTTCCTGTGCCTGGCCGTTCTGGTGCTCAGAGCTCTGTAACATCGACCAGATGGCAGCAGTTCAAAGAGGGAGTGTACTGGATGTGAGGGGTCCAGAGTGATTTTGCCACCCCTTTTTCTCACTCTGGATAATTACAGTTCTTGGAGACTGGGGAGGGTTGTACCAATTATTCGCTCAGCAGTCCGGATTACCCTCTGTAGTCTTCTGAGGTCAGATTTGGTAGCTGAGCTGAACCAGACAGTTATTGAAGTGCAGAGGACGGATTCAATGATGGCAGAGTAGAACTGTTTCAGCAGCTCCTGTGGCAGGTTGAACTTCCTCAGCTGCCGAGGGAGGAACAACCTCTGCTGGGCCTTTTTGACAATAGAGTCTATGTGAATGTCCCACTTCAGGTCCTGAGAGATGGTGCTGCCCAGGAATCTGAACGGCTCCACTGTTGTTACAGTGCTGTTCATGATGGTGAGTGGGGGGAGAGCAGGGGGGGTTCCTCCTGAAGTCCACGATCATCTCCACTGTCTTGAGCATGTTGAGCTGCAGGTTGTTAAGACTGCACAAGACAGCCAGCTCTTTAACCTCTTGTCTGTAAGCAGACTCGTCACCGTCCTGAATGAGGCTGATGACTGTGGTGTCATCTGCAATCTTCAGGAGCTTGACAGAGGGGTCTTTAGATGTGCAGTCATTGGTGTATAGGCAGAAGAGCAGTGGGGAGAGAACACAGACCTGAGGAGCTCCAGTGCTGATCGTATGGGTGTTGGATGTGTATTTTCCCAGACTCACTAGTTGCTGCCTGTCTGTCAAGAAGCTGGTGATCCACTGACAGATGGAGGTGGGCATGGAGAGCTGAGTTAGTTTGGGCAGGAGGAGTGATGGGATGGTCGTGTTAAAGGCCGAGCTGATGTCCACAAACAGGATCCTCACATAAGTTCCTGGTCTGTCTAGATGTTGCAGGATGTAGTGCAGTCCCATGTTGACTGCATCATCCACAGACCTGTTTGCTCTGTAGGCGAACTGCAGGGGGTCCAGTAAGGGTCCAGTGATGTCCTTCAGATAAGTCAAAACCAGTTTTTCAAATGACTTCATGACCACAGATGTTGTCACAGGTCTGTAGTCACTAAATTCTGTTATCTTGGGTTTCTTTGGGACGGGGATGATGGTGGAGTGTTTGAAGCAGGAAGGGACTTCACACAGCTCCAGTGATCTGTTGAAGATGAAGATGGGGACCAGCTGGTCAGCACAGGATTTCAGAGAGGCTGGTGTCACACTGTCTGGGCCTGGTGCCTTTCTTCTCTTGTTCTTTCTGAAGACTTGGCGCACTTCATCTTCACTGATCTGCAGTGCAGGAGGGGGGGAGAGGGGGTTTGCAGGAGGTGTGAATGCTGTTTTCACAAACCTGCAGTAGAACTCATTCAGATCGTCTGCCAGTTGTTGATTCTCCACAGTGCTGGGGGATGGTGTCTTGTAATTGGTGATGTCTTTCAGACCTTTCCACACTGAAGCCGTGTCACTGGAAGATAATTGGATCAAGACTCTGTTCCCATTCCTGTAAGCATCTTCTTTGGCCTGATGGAGCTGTCTGAGTTTTGCAGTGAACCACGGTTTGTCGTTGTTATAAGTTAGATGAGTAGGAATGCACACATCTTCACAGAAACTGATATAAGATGTTACAGTCCCTTTGAGTGAAAGTGAAGTGTGGCCAAGTATAGTGACCCATACTTGGAATTTGTGCTCTGCATTTAACCCATCCAAGTGTGTGTGCGCGCGCGCGCACACACACACACGGAGCAGCCAATGCTGCAGTGCCCGGGGAGCAGTTGGGGGTTCAGTGCCTTGCTCAAGGGTCTCACCTCAGTCGTGGTATTGAAGGTGGAGAGAGCGCTGGTTATTCACTCCCCCCACCGACAATTCCCGCCGGACCTGAGACGCGAACCCGCAACCTTCGGGTTACAAGTCGGACTTTCTATCCATTAGGCCACGACTGCCCCCTCATCCAGATCATTTGCAGCAGCTTCAAAAACACTCCAATCAGTAAGGTGTAAACAGGCTTGCAAATCCCGCTCTGTTTCATTAGTCCATCTCTTTACAGTCCTTAATACAGGTTTAGCTGATTTCAGTTTCTGCCTGTAGGTCAGTATAAGATGAACCAAACAGTGATCAGAGAGTCCTAAAGCTGCCCATGGGACAGAGTGATATGCATCTTTTATTGCTGTGTAACAGTGATCCAATATATTACTGTCTCTGGTGGGACATGTAACATGCTGTCTGTATTTTGGCAGTTCACGGGAGAGATTTGCTTTATTAAAGTCCCCTAGAATGATTAAAACATGATTACTCCGGTTGTTGTTGCTCAGTCTCCGTGATCAAATCAGCGAGTTTCTGTAAAGCCAGGCTCGCGTGCGCTTGTGGTGGAATGTAAACACTCAGGAGAATGAACGAGCAAAACTCTCGCGGCGAGTAGAAAGGCTTACAGTTAATGAAGAGCGTTTCTAGATCTGGACAGCGAGAATAGAATACTATTGAATAGTGACACAAGTCACTATTGAATCGTTGACTCAACTGATTCATTTAAACACGCTGACTGATTCAGCAACAGTTGAATGTGTATGAGTGAGTCTTTGATTCAATCACTCAACTGATCCACTAAAAAACAATAGGTGCATCCCAAATCGCGTACTTAAGCATTATTCTATGAGTTTCGTACTATAAACAGTGTGAGTAGTGTGTTTACACTGAAAATTCCAAAAAGAAAAAGTGCACTTTAAATACCCAGACAAAGCACTTAAATAACCGAAAAAAAGAAGTGTGGAATGTTGGACACTTCATGCACTCAACTGTCTCAACTTTAATTACGTTGTGAAGTCGGAGAGGCTAGACTCTGATTATGAATGACAAAATAACCTTATATAATTCATACACTTCATGGTTGAGTACATAGTGCATAATGCGTCATTTGGGATGCAGCTAATAATTAATTCAGGAACGAAACACATGGGTGTTATATGAGTCTTTAAATCTTGTACTCAGCTAACGTTAATTCGTTCAAACACACAAATTTATCCAGGAAACAAGCGAATGAGTAACTGAGTTGTTCACTCAAGTGAGTCATTCAAAAAAACTTACTCAGTCAGGAACAAAACAACTGACTGAGCCATTAAATTGTTCATTCAAGTGATTCATTCAAACACACTAATTCATTCAGGAACCCACAATCAGAAGCGTGGTGTAGTTTGAACTGTATAAACAGACGGAGTAACTGACAAATTGTGTCAAAAATGTAAGTTGCTCTACATTCTTGTTTGTTAAACTTGTATGGAAGCAATATCACACTCGATGTTGGTCTAATTATGAACACAGCTCTTAAACCACACTCGTGATATTTCTCAAATACAGACTGTAATTTATATGCATTTGTCTTGGTGTGCGTGATGAATTTTTGACATCATTTCTACGTAATGACTTTACTATCAAGTATGAAAATCTATCTAACTGAAATGAACAGCAGTTACACTCAGTGCTGAATGAATGGCACTACCAGCAAACACATTCAAAGCAAAGGCAATGCCAGCATGTCTTGTAAAGTGAATTATTCTTATTTTTGTTGTTTTCTTTAAGACGCTTTGAAAACTGTAGACTTTGAAAGTGCTGCTGGCAAGTACCCACCTTCTCTCAAAAGGTCAGATATTTCACAACCGTATATCCAAACAGTCATCTCTCATCTTGGTTTGTGTCGTTTACTTGAGTTAGCTCTTTCAGTATAGGTCTGACTGTAGAGGTTTCATCTGATTATACAATTATCAGAGGCACTCCGGTGAATACTAGTGGAAAAGTAGTGTCAAATATATTTTTGCTTGAGTTGTCTACATTTCAAATGTCACTAAAATATTTAAATGACTAAATTTAATGCACAGTGTTGCTAGAGTACAGCCTTTCTAGAGAACCCCTGGTGTATACAGAGACCGAAATGCTTTTTACTCGGGTAAACAACTTACACCAGTTCTTGGCAGAACATAGTGTCAGGAAATACTGTGTACAAGTAATTACCAGTGAAGAATGCAAGCCAAGTACTAAGTTTGTACATCAAATGCCAAAAAACTCCAGATACCGTCACATTGTGCATACAGATCACGTACCGACACAAGAAGAATGAACGTCTAATATTAGAATTTAAATAACATGCTGATAATAATAATCTGCAGTGAAATTGCGGTGCTGGTTAAAATTGGAAAAGTGGGGTGTTTTTGCCTGGATAATTAGGGCAGGTCAGTGTCACGAATCCTGGCCATGCTCTTCCGTTAACTCACCACCAGAGGTCACTCGTTCACCACACGGACTCTCATTCCACACAGCACACCGGACTACAGCTCCCATAACCCATTGCACCCACACAGCTGATTGCGCTGATCACGCACAGCTGACTCTCATTCACTCACACACTACTTAAACCATGGACTTGCTCAGTGGTATCGCCGAGTATTGATCTGCATATAGCACTCCCCTAGCGCTAGCTGCTTTGCCGTGCCATTCTGTGTTAGCTCCTAGCGTTGTATAGCGTTTATCACTCTCCTAGCGATAGCTACATTACGGAGCCATAGTCATAGTCTCGCCTCGCCTTGCCTTGTGTTTTGATTTCCTGCCTGTGTTTCCTGGATTTACCCCTTTGCCTTGCCGTTTGGACTCTGTTCGCACCCGTTTGGATTATTGCTCTCGTACCTGGATTATCTCTCTGCCTTGCCCCTTTGGATACTGCTCGCCGATCGTCGACCCACGCTTGCTCCACGGATTGCTCTGTCTTGCCTCTGCCATACCTGTTTGCTGTCTCCCGACCCTGCCTGTATTGTGACCATGTTTTATAATAAAGCTTTGCATATGGATCCGCACGTCTCGTCGGCCCCGTTAGTCAGAAATGACCTTTTTATATATATTATATATATATATAATATATATTATATATATATAAATATTATTATTACAAGGAGACTGTCAGAGAAAAAAGAAAATCTAACACTAAAAAAAGTTTTTAATCAATATTTTATCTTGTTTTCCAGAAAGAAATAATCATCCTTAAAACCTTAAAAAAAAATGTCAATGGTATAAGAAAAATATTAAACAAAAGCTTTTGTCTAATATTTTGTAATAACTATATTTTCATTGATTCTGCATAGTATTGTACTGTATATGTTAATTCAAAACATTCTCTGAAAGCAGTTCTTAATATGTTACACAATTGTGTTTTTTAAGTATATTTTATATATTGTTTAAATTATATAAAATATTTTAAGGATGCTTATGTACAAGACAAAATAGTGATTATAATTATTAGAATTATAATACTTATTTGTGGTTTACAAATTTGTTTGAAGACATGGTATTTCTGTGAGATTAATGTTATTTAGCTGAGACTTTGCTGCTAATGAAGAAAATTGGGAGCTTGGAGCTTTTTAAAATGCAAAATGAATAATTTTGCAAGCCACTAATAAAACATAAAACAATAAATCGATATAAAATTGTTATTGCCTTAGATCATAACCTTATTAGAATTTAAACTTTAATAATATATTATGTCTATGCTATACCAAAGAGAAAATGTGTGCAGAAATTACACTTGGGAAGCTAACGCAGCACTAGATAAAGGAGATAAGTAACTGTAAATGTATTCACACGTTTAATTATCTGTCTGAATGACAAAGGGCTCAGTTTCTATTAAAACAAGAAAGCGTTTTTGTATTGTCATCAAATGGTCTTTGCAAACATCTCATGAAAATGCAGGCCCCATCAGCAACCTTCAGACTAACAAGACTAGTCATGTGTTTTGACACTAACTGCGTAAGATGGATGTTGAAAATCCCCCAACTTCAGCAAACAAGCGAGCAGCTAAGTAGGATTTAATAAGGATTATATTGTAATGCCTCATCTAGCAAATATTAAAATAACCTTTTTAAATTTGAGCCTATGCACAGTAAATAAGATTTTTCATGTTCATCTCAAGCAATTTGCTCTCGTGGGTAGGCTATATTGTGACACTTGAAATTGGAAATGGAAAAGGAAACACTCGAATATCGAGTTCTTTTTTTGCAGCAAATTGAATTAGATGTGATATAATGTGAGGATATTCCAAGCTGTATGAGGGGGCAGGAATTGCAAGTGTGGCAATGTTTTGTTTCTCGGTGTTAAGTGCAGTATGAGGGTCTGAGAGAATCACCGAATACCTGTGGATACCAACCATACATAGCATAGTCATTTTCACAGATGTGTTCAGTTCTTTGTGGAGGACCAGACCACTGAACCAATCAGCAATATTCTTTTTTTCTCCAAGCAGTTTGACAGTTTGTGAGATTAGCTTGTCAGAATGTGAAAATCTGGCCTGGTGCCATCTGTCATGATGGTTAATGAGGTCTGATAAAGCATCATGGGTTATTTGGCATACATTATCTTCTTTGAAGGCTTGAAACAATCCCAATATTCGTGCCCACCAACAGTGATTAGCAGAACCACTTTTACAAATATTACTGTAGAGGGAAAGCTGGAGCAGAGAAAATTGATTTTCCCTTATGTCCTTTACACTGTTGAGCTTGGAAAGAGAGCATTACTTGTTTTTTTTATGCAATCAGAAAGAGCAGAAAGACTACCTCAAAAGTGTCTTTATTTTTGTAAATGTGCACTTTTCTTTTAGATCATTAGCTAAACTACAACAGATCAATATCTTTAGAATTATCCACCTTATTTTTAACATAAGAGCTGGTGCAGCAGTTTGTAATTTGAAAATGTGAGGCTTCCGGTGTCTTCCACTCATTTTACCAGTTATTTTAGCCAAACAGAACAATCCATGCAGCTTGATATTGCAAACTGGTATTTGTTATAATTTAATTTATTATCTTAATCATAAGCACACTGGTTTGTATCACAAATTGTTTTACCATTTACTGCACTTTGTTCTTCTTCCAGTTTTTACCCATTGTGGTGAATAAATCAGAAGTCTCACACATTCACAAGAAATTAGCCTTCTGCATTGCAAAATAATATGGATAAGGCAACCACCTTATATATCTCACACAAAAATTTTAATTGAAAAATAAAATGTTTTTTCTGGCTGACCAGAAATGTCCTTAGACTGGATGTGAGGGTCCATTCGATCACTTATTATTAAAGGAATCATTTATTAAAAAATGGAAATTTTGTCATTATTTATTCACCTTCATGTCAAAATTTGAGTGAACTGTACTTGTAAACATCAATGCTCAATGCTCTTTAAACACATGTAGCTTATTTTAAAGGGATAATTCACCCCAAAATGATTTTTTTTGTTGTTGTCATTTTTGTCATTTTATTGCCAGGTATGTTTACACATAACCACACATACATATTTGAATGAACTATACCTTTAAGCACTGTATTTGTGACTGAAGAGCATATTTCTGCATGTTTCTTACATAATCTGTGCTATCTAAACAGGTACAGTACATGCATATCATTTTTCCATTTCTAGCATATTTATTTCCAAATGCTGCTGCTTGACCTATATTTATCCTATATGTAGAGTCCTCCACCTACCATTCCATGCCGGACCCCCCATTACCTGCACTGCATTATCAAACCACACACCCTGACCCAGCTGCCATCGCCAGCTGTCTAATTCACTTGTGTCGCCACATGAGACGAGCCTGGCTATCTAGATAAGAAATTTTGTCTGTCCTCTCACTTCACTTGTGGAACATGGTTCCAACTGATGGTAGAAGGGACTTATTCTCATTTTTATAGCTTACAGTAACAAAATTGATAGCCCTTGTACACATTATAATAACATGATAAGGAATATATAAATCAAAGTCAACTGAAAGAGAACAGATGTATTTTTCTTCTCATGTTCCACTGTCAAAAATGTAATTGCATTAAAGTTATCACTGTCCATTGCACCTAAATTGCACTGCAACTATTTTCTCAGCACTTTTTATTAGCATTGTGTCTTATATTATCTTATGGACAACAGTGGTTACAACAATAAACACAACAAAAATTTGAGCTTACTCTTAAACTCAAATATACCGTACATTCCCAAAGTCATTGTAGTTGTTGGTTGTTATTACTGATCTTTCTTCTTTTAAAGAAGTTTTACTACTGTGCTTTGGAATCATTCAGAATCAGATAAAGTACTAAGGTCTTTTTTAAAAACTTGAGACTTAAAATTCTGCCTGATATCTGTGTCATATTGAGAACAACTGAAGTAGATCCAGAACAGTCAAGGCATAAAATTGGTTTTGCCGGTCTGTATTTTGCAGTGGTTTTCAAACTCTGGGTCGCGGAGTGGAAAAAAAATGGGTCACGAAGAGTTTGAGAATGATGGAAAGTTCATACCATGTGAGAAATATGAAAATATAAGATCTCAAGTTTAGTTAACTTGTATGGGCATAACTTGTATCAGCAGTTTTTCCTGCACCATGCAAAGCATGCAAAAACAAATGTGTAGTCAGATTTGCAAACAAAATAACTTGGTTATTTTCAATTAATCATTCAAATTAGTAGATTTCTTTTAATCAAACAAACCCATGTCAATGCATCATTGCTTCAATATAGTATTAGTCTGTTTTTGGCAAAAGCAACAAATATTCTCTTTTTTTACTGCTTATTCTCATTTTTATAGCTTACAGTCACAAAATTGATAGGCCGTGTACACATTATAATAATATGACAAGGAATATATAAAACAAAGTCAACTGAAAGAGAACAGTTGTGTTTTTCTTCTCATGTTCAGCTCTCAAGAAAGTTGAGATTGGATGAATATTAGCAAATCAGTGGAGTGATCAGCTCCATTAATCCATCTTAAAAGGGAAGAGGCATTCCCTATAGGTAGTATTGGGTTGTTGTTTAGTCTGCGTGAAGGTCTCTATATGAAGTATAGAGGTCGGCCTAAAGTGAACTGCAGTGAATATGATTTCATCTTCACTTGAGATGAAGGCTTGCGTTTTATTTTATGAGAGCTGTGACCTTTCTTAAGTATATAGCTAATGACATTGAGGCTCCTGTTGCAGTATCGGCATGTCAATTCGCCACTGTCTGATTTCTTCCGCATTACCCTAGAAGCCTCATCAGACTAACAGGCATAGCGGCTGGAATAATCACTATTCAAGTATTCTAGTTGTATACTACACCAGAATATCTAATATCATTTTGAGGAACACGGTGTAGATATTTGTGCCTTCAGCCATTTAAGCTGCCTGAAATATAGAGACAAGGGTAGAATTATTGCATTGTAGGATGAAATAATTTAATAAGAGAGTTTGAGTTCTGTAGCTTACACATCATCATTGCACTTTGGAGCCCTAAGGTTGTTTGTTTAATTATTATAAACACATTCATTAGTGTTTTGTTGGAACTGAGCTGAGCTGAAATGCTTAATGAGTTTGCATGTGCCAATTGGCCACTGTATAACATGTGTCCCACATATTGTATAATGTGTCAGTGAGTCTGAGGATAACACCCCAGGAAGTCTTCCTGGAGTCTTTGTGTGTGTGTTTTCGAAAGTGCCTCGACAACGGAAAATGTATGAAGCACTCCAGTGCTTCAAACACCCTCTGAAGTGTAATCACTTTATGTCATGATCCACTGTGAAGTTCATTTCCTTTAAAATTTGTGTCTGAATTTCCTTCCAATTGACTGTGTCAAAGCTTTCCATATTTACATGACAGCCAATAAAGATGTTAGAAGCATTTCACTCCATCCAATTCAAAATGGTTTGATCGAATGTAACAGTTTTGGCCTGCATTACTTTTTGCATTAATGATTTTTAAAGCAGATCTTTACTCAACACCAACTGATTTAGCTTCTTTTCAGTGTTGAGGCATATTAGAAAAGAGCAGTAAGGACTGATTTTCCCGGTGGCTTGGATTTCTCTGGTTTCTGGACCAGGCCCTAATGGAATCCCATTAATAAGATTGAACATTTAGGTTGAAATAATTTAAACCCAGTGAATCGCTTATCTGAGATATATTCATTAGAGTAACTCTAACTGCCTCAGTGAGCTTTGCATAACATATTCTTCATTTCTTTAGATAAGTTTATGCATGAATATGCTCAATATTCCATTCTGTCTTTGTCATGATGAGCACTGTTAAAAAATAATAAACCTAACAACCCAACATTATTTCAATATTCAAACTAACCTGACTGCTTCACATTATTTGATTAAAATGACAGTGGGAAAGAGAATCATCTGCTGAAAAGATCTGTTGCATATTTATACAAAAAAACCATCATTTTCTTCTTTTAATTTTCACTATGACACTGTACTGTCAAAATGTTGGAACTACTGTACATTCAGAAAGTATCCTTATATGAATGGCACACATAAAAATCCTAGTCACAGTATGTCCACAGCAGCTTTGAGCAAGTTGTTGAGTTACATCCTGAAATTTTAATGTATTTTTGTGTTACCTACTTTTGAAGAATATGTTTTTTTCAGATTTGAAAGTACTTCTGTGAAGCCAGGATATGATCAGCACATCAGAGCTAGAAAGATGTAGTTCTGGCACCGGTGTCAACATGAGTTGTTTCCTGTTGTAGATTTTGGTGTGCAGATGGGATCTCCTCAGGGCTCATGTTTAATGTATACAGGTTGTTCTTTTTCACAGCCAACTAGAAATGACCTTACAAGATGTCAGTTGTGTTCCATATTAATGTGCAGGAGTGAAACCACTAATCCCCACCTGTGTACACTGTTGTCAAAAAGTGCCTCTGTGATATACCAGCTGTCAATATGTAGTGGGGACCCATATGGTCTGACCCATAGGCCTACAGTTTAGGCAAAAAGGTCAGGTGAGTTTAAAAGCCGGTTCCCATCAAATGCGAAATAATACATAAAACGAATTGCTGAAAGGTTTATTCACTCCAAAATTGAAACAAATATTTGACAAGCTAAATAACAGCCACATTTTTTCCATTAAAAGCTGAAATGTACATTTCAATTCCCCATTCCCTGTTATTTACTTTTTTATTTTATTTTCACTGTACATATCCTTTAAACATGAAATCTGTGCTGTTTTGTTGGAAAGGCAATATCAAGGCAATAGAAAGTCATTAGCTGTTGGAACTGAAATAGCATTACAGTCTGTTGGTCGATTGGTTGTTGAATGTGCCAAACACGTATTTTTTGTAAAAATTGCAATTGTAAAAGGCCAGGAAGTTGTGGTTGCAGTAGACATCAACTACCATTGGAATAACTAATATAAGTTTGGGTTTACCTTACTGTAAACATACACCTTGCAGCTTAATCATGTTTGGAATTGGAGGACCACTAAAGGATTTTGTTGATTTTTAACCTGTACCAGCAGGAACTGTAACAACCGAGACTCTTGTTGTTTTCTAGCTCCCTGTAAAGGAGATTTGCCACACTGTTATGTCATCATATCTCATGCAAAACATTATAAATTTGCCATGACATCAGCATAACTCTTTCATGTATTTTTGCAAATAAATAGAAGAAATATCATTTGATTCATGCCAACATTTATTTTAGCTGAATTTGAACATTAAATTGCAATTATAAGCTTAAAGATATTGAGCATATTTACATTTTTTGCATACATAACAGGATACAATTTGCATTTTAATATGCAACAGAAGATAAAGTTTAATTAACATTACGTTAATTATTTGAAATATGCATCCTGATTTGGGTTTGAACATTGCAGGTTAAATGGTTATTTGTTTTGTTTTATCATTTAGGTCATGAAAGAGTGATTGTCAGACTGTGTGTGTGTGTGTGTGTGTGTGCGTGTGTGCGTGTGTGTGCGTGTGTGGCCAATAGGTCGCTGTCTGTTGATTCAGATAAGACCAAGCAATGGCTGATCTCTTTACTTCCAGACACTCTGTGATTTTGCACAAAAAATAGTTATGAGTGCTAGCAGAAGATGTAAAGCTTTGTTTAGGAATAAGCAGCATTCAAAAACATTGTCTGTGCCTATGCTAAAATGTTGATGACACATATTGAAAATGTTGTATATATTAAAATCACAAAGTGGAAAAGTGAAAAAACTGTTACTTTCAACAAAACAACTAGAGCTGTTTTCTCAGCTACATAATTCATGTTATTGCTATATTGCATTTTTATGAACAGTGGAAAAACATTTGGAAAGACCCAGCAGGCATCCCTGGCCTTTCACCTCTGTAACTGTGTGCTGCTAGAAAACAGACATCATTGAGCTCTGTTATGCTTCAGATTCATAATTTTATATCCTGAAGACTTTACAGTTACAGTATTAGAATGTGCAATAAGTCAAACTGGTTGTATCAGAAATCTTATTAGAAGTTGATTAAGGTTGAGAACATTTTAGTAATCCCTCATTAAGTATTAATTCCTCAATAAGTATTAAAATATTAATAACGTAAATATATTAAGCTAAAGTTTTAAAGGTGACACAGATTAGCAAGAGTCTGGTATGTATATTAAACTGCTTTACTGTCACCCTATGCAGATTTTTGTGTGATGTCTTCATATTCTTCATGTGAACAATGATTCCTCAATATATTTGCATTTAAATGGATAATTCCTTCAAAATGAACATTCTGTGATCAATTACTTTTCATTCAAAACAAGTATGAAATTATATTTTTCTCACAGAGCTATTTATAAGTTGTAAGAAAAAGAGCAGTGTGAACATTCTTTAAAACATCTACTTTTGTGTTCCACAGAAGCAAGAAAGTCATTAGGGAAGGAACGTCATAAGTGTTATCCATTTAAGTGCTTATGATGTTGATAAATCAAAAAGACATACAGTACAGTATATTGCAGTATATATTATTATAATATTAGACATATTTCAATTTCAAAAGAGATGCAGAGTTCAAAAGTCCTTGGGTTCTTGGATAACCCTTTCGAAGTAATTACCTAGGATTTGAAAAGATGCTCAAATGCCTTTTCTAGTCTCTGTGGCAACCGCTGGTATAATACATTATAGGAGGCACACTGATGAGGAAATTTCAATGTTAATAGGTATTCCATAAAGGCTGGAGGAGGTGAGATGTATTGATGCATTGAAACGGTGCACAAGCACCGCTCAGTTATACTCGCAATTATGCCCATAGAGAAGTGGCAGGGAAAATATCTGCCTAATAGCAATGGAAATATTCGTTACTGCAATTCATTATGGCCTGTGATGTTTGTCCAAGGTATTACGGATGATTTTGCTGAAAGGTTTGCCTTAATGACTTGTAGTTTTTATGCCCTTGGGCAAGGCTTTGATGTCATTGGCTGAACTGTACAAGCACGCAAACCATGACATTTACTCAAAACTGAAAAAAAACTTTTTTTGTTAATCAATTTAATTACTTCAAAGTCTGAAGAAGAGCAGTTAATTATATAATCATTAACACAGATAGTCTTATTGGTGTATGTGTGTGAGAAAAAAAAAACATTGCTTTTCTGTCACAGTACTTAACACTGTTTCGGCTCTAAATGCTTTAATGGACCATTTTCAGCACATTTATGACTAAATGAGACAATTAAAATGGTTAAAAATGATGATTCTGCCATACTCTAACTCAAAAAGCTTGACAGTAGTGATGACATCTTACTGTGCCTGCTAATTCCCGGTAGACTCTGATGATGTTTTAAAGTTGGATAGATCGATACGGCAAAAAAGCCCTGGGTAAATCCTGTTAGAAACCTCAACCTTACCATTGATCCGGGTGAGAATTAAATTCTGTTCAAACCTCCTCCCCACCGAACAGACTTCTAAGGCTGATTCAACACTACACAGAGGTAAAGATGCAGCAGAGACATTCAGGAGGCTAATCTTCAGAGGTTTCAAAACATCCCTCAACGTCATGCTTGCCCAGATGCCACACCACATGCTATATGCTAGGCTTAGGGGAAGAGATGCATAATTATCAGTGAGCTAGCAGACAGGGAGGATTTGATGGACGTACATACAGCAGTCTGGCAGTGAGTTAAGAATGCAGTATGCAGTGTGTAGTATGTAAGTAGTGCTTTAGATTCTAACATAAATATTGATGTAGTCTGGGTGCAAAGCACAGAATGAAGACAGAGCATGCTAAAGACAGTCATTTGTTGTTGCTGGTCATTTTAAGTAATATCAGTAATAGATGTTGTTGTAGGGATGGCAAGATTCACCGATTCGCATCAGTGCATTTGGCATTAAAAGATGAATGCATCAATGCATCAGTTTAAAAAAAGTGTGCATTATAAAAGTTGACATTAGTTTTACAGTGCATTGTTTCTAACATATTTGCATTGGTAAAAAACTATTTATTTATATATAATTAATTATAGATGCACTATATTTTTATTATTTAGAAAGTGGCCTATAATTTGTGACCAGTATTTTATAGGCCTCTCTAAACTGATTCTCAAGCACTTTCTCTCATCACCACTCCTGCTACGTGAGTATGACGTATCACAACACTGTGGAGACCGAGGCGTTAGAAGTCAGAAGGCACTTTAAGGGATAGTTCATTCAAAAATGAAAATTCTGTCATTAATTACTCACCCTCATGTCGTTCCAAACCCGTAAGACCTTTTATTCATCTTCGGAACACAAATTAAGATATTTTTGATTAAATCCAAGAGCTTTCTGATGCTCCATAGACAGCAACGCAACTTAAATGTTCCCAGGCCCAGAAACGTAGCAAGGACATCGGTAAAATAGTCATGTGACATCAGTGGTTCAACCGTAATTTTGCGAAGCTGCGAGAATACTTTTTGTGCCCAAAGAAAACTAAAATAATTACTTTATTTAACTGTTCTTCTTCCCTGAGTTACTGTCTCCCGCCATTATGGAGACCATGACGTGTTCAACAAAAGCTGCACCTCGCGCATACGTTGTTTACATGCAGAGGAAAACACGCACATGCGACGTGATATTCTCTACAATGGTGGCAGATGGGATGAGGAGGAAAAGAATTGTTGAATAAAGTCTTTTTTTTTTTTTCTTTGTGCACAAAAAGTATTCTTGTAGGGTCAGAAAGCTCTTGGATTTCATTTAAAATATCTTAATTTCTGTTCCGAAGATGAACGAAGGACTTATGTGTTAGGAACGACATGAGGGTGAGTAATTAATGACAGAATTTTCATTTTTGAGTGAACTATCCCTTTAAGTTAATTTATGAATCGCTGTCTCTCTGAAACAAAGAAATAAAAGTGAACTATCTGTACCATATTGAACTGCATAACATCATATTTTTTCCATTGCATTGCATTGAATCGCAATGTGTTGAATCGAATCGAAATCGGATTGCACTGCATCGTAATAGAGGTGAATCGCATCCCATCGTGGCTGCTTCATATGTATCTTTAATGTATCATATCGTCGGCTATGCATCAAGATGTGTATCGCATCGCCCTCAGTTATGGAGATGTACATCCCTAAGCTGTTGCAATGCATTTTGGTTGTACCTATTTTACTTCCTTCATTACTGTCCACCTTTGAACTATAGCCTTCATTGTTTCCCTGTGCTGAACACTCTTATAATTGATATTTGACTTTAAATTACATGCACAATAGTTTACAAAATCAAGCAGTGTTATCATTTTCCAACATTGCTGTTTCATTTTCCAGTCCAGTGGTGAGATTATCACAATGTGCTTTGATGCAGATTTCTCAGTTAAAAAAGAAAACAATTTGTATTGCAAATGAAAGTTTTCAGTAGTCTGTTCACGTACACATATTATTTCTTAACAATATTTTCATATAACAATCTATAGCTGTGATGCACGCAATAAATCTTTCTCTAAACATATCAATCAATAAATAAATAAAAAATCTTCATTTTGACTGTAAAATAATTTTTTTTCGCTTGGTTTTGCTTGCAGCTTTCCAGCTTCCCGTCGCCACGGGAACAGCCGAAGTGACCTGGAGGATGCCCTATGGAAAATGAATTCAAGCATGAACACGGACTATTCATGGAAAGGAAGTTAATGGGCATCTTATGGGTACTCCAACAACAGCTATCCTTCTTATTCTTCACCGACAGCTAATAGCATAATGGCAACCATTCACTTATCTGCAGCTCTTCACAACAACTGTAATTGACCCTTAGAAGCAGCTCCTGTCCAATCAGATCTCTAGCAAACACTCCTAACCAATATATCCTTTATTAAGCTTTCAGCACTTTTCCACCACCAGTGTTTGATATTTGTGGAGACAACCCTAATTACATTTTCTCTGGCAGGCAGGTAGAAGAACTTGAGCTCTGGTTGCCAGTTATTTTTTTTCCAGCTGGTTTTGAAATAGACATGAAAAATGCATATTTTTTCTCTTTATTGTATCACATTTTATTTGAATTTCTTATAACTAACACGTAGAAGCTCATTTCTGCCTCAGAGTAAAAAATATAAAAATTTCTTTTCTCCCTTTTTTTAGAGTTACAACATGGTTTGATTGTTTTTGTTTTGTTTTTTTTGGGAAACTTGTGCTACAAAAACTTAAAAAGATTAGTGGTCATCCAATTTTATGTTGCTGCTATTGCTCTCCCTAGGCAGGAATAAAACAATAGACATCAAGACAATAATATTACAACATGTACTTATTAGTTAAAGTTTTCTACATAAACCCCTTTCATACCAAACCCACTATTTTTTTCTTTTTCTTCTGCTGGGCTTGGTTGACATATTCTTTAAAAGAACCCCCCTTTCATTTTGTTTTTCCAGTTTTGTTTGCAGTAGCAATCACAATGATCTTTTGTTTGATGAACTGTGCAGCACAGCACTATATTGGCAATATTGAGTGGTGAGTCGACGCTTTAGGAGCACAATGAGAACGCACGTTGATTCAGGCTTAAGTTATCGGTCACACCTCTATCTTGCCTCAACAAAGCACCATCCCATTCAATTAAACAGTACTCTGACCTTATCTTTTTCAAACCAATAACCATGATAAACAGGAGTGTCCAGTCTGACCAATCACAAAGGTCTCTGGGCGAACCAGATAGCAAAAGCACACAACTTGTTGAGACATATGAGGGCATATGCTTTACTCACAATGGTTTCCATACATCAATGTCTGCGGGAATTGTTTGCCAGAGGTGAAGAAATGACAACACATGGCAAAATGAAGTGCAATTGATATCTTGATGTCTATATGATTGTGTGAGTTGTAAACCATATTTATTTAGTGTTGTGTGAACAATAAGTCCTGATCGTATCCTTGATTAAAATTAAAATTAAAAACTAAAAGGTTAAAGTTCAATCTTTAATTATTTAATTTTTGCACAGCCAAAATGAGATGTTAATATAATATACATTTCAGTCTGCATGACCAATATATGAGTATTTTCTGCACAGAATACAGACAATTTCTGTAGATTCACTTTTGCTAGAAAAATTTCAAGGGTCTGGCACAAACAAACAGCAGTTGATTCGTTTCATTCTGTTCTGCTAAGCTGCTTAATCACAAATTATTTCCTGCCTGCTTATGGTCATAATTATGTATTAAATTACTGTAAATGGACTTTATCCCAAAGGCTTTTTGTGTTGTGCCAGGCAAGGCCATTTGAATTTATTATTTCTGTCCCCAAGAATCTTCTGGTAGCTATTGAAGTGATTTGAATTATATTGAATAACCTGCTTCAATGATAAAATTATGTGTTTATTCTCTCAAAGACTTATTTAAAAAAATTCAAATCCACAAAGCATCTCATTTTTATTGTAAATTCTTTAATGATTTCAAAGTCAAAGCAATTGTTTTTTTTTTTATTCAGTTGTTAATTCTCTGTCTTGTGTCCTCTTTCTCTCCCATCAGTTTTGCTTTGATATTTTTTAACAGTGATCGTTTTTGAGAGATCATTACCCAAAAATTTGGAGGGCCTGATGAAACTGCCATCCAGCTGCTCTGTGACATTATTTACCAGCCCGTATTTGTGTCAGTTTTGATAACACGATGCAAGGAGGAAGATAAGGATGTGGAAGAGGATACAAGCTGACTTGTGTGAGTGTGTGAGGAAGCAAGAGAAAGCAAACACACAGAGGGGATTTGAAACATTTGAAATGTCTTGCAGGTGCTTTAAGTGACATTTGGTGACTAAATTGCCACAGGCCAGTACTATCCTCCACAAATGCCTCACTGGTGATTCCTTTTGGAACCTGCTTTGACTTATTTATAAAGATACAGAAAATGAATGAGAAGGGTTAAGCATATAAAATGTCTAGAACACTAATATTTTGACACATTTATGGTGGACTAACAAGCCCAAGTGAATATTTTGTCATTAAGAACAGTGTCACAGTACAAATTATATCTTTACTATGAGATCAGAGTTTGATTTTCACACTCTTGGTAGGGAACCGTAATATATTCTGAGAACAGTTAAGCTAATTTTCTAATGTGCCTGAATGAGACCTGATGAATTACAAACGGCTGCTCTGAAAAATCACACACACCCTCTTAGTTAATGTTTCAATTACCTTATATTAATCTGATTGTCACGTAACCATTCAAATAAAATTATTCCCAGAGCTGAGATGAAGGTAATCATAACTTGTCAGCTCTCCTTCGTTAGCACCTGTCATAATAAATGAAATAGTCCTGCTGAACTGTCATCACTTTTCTGCATTGATATAACAGAAGACTTCTGGCAAATCCCCTACCAAGACCAAACTGTCAAATTAAAATAAAACAGCAAGGCCATTCGTGAACTGTCAGGGGTAAAACAAATATATATATATTTGAAGAATTTGAAAGAGTGTTTATGTGTATGTTCGCACACATGTCTGCATGTGTTCGCTAGCATGAAATCATGCCGCAGGGGAGGTGAATTAAGCAACCCATAAATAATCTGATGGGCAGTATTTGTTCCATATGTGCTAATACAAAGGGACAGACAGATAGATCTTAACCAGGGGTCTTCAACCTCTTGGTTGGTAGTATAATATTCAGTGGCATATGGCAAGACTTTGCCATTTAGCAATACCTGGCATATGTGTTTAGTACCATATTTAGTGTACTTTATGATGTTTATATTGCAGAGTCTTTAAAACAGTTGTTGTAGAGAGTCATTTAATTTATATCAAAATACTTTTTATAAGGTTTCGCTAACTTAGAAGTTTTATTTAATTTTTATTTTTAAAATATATTTTAATATATGTTTTAAACAATAAAAAAATTAAATGGATTTTAATAGAATTATTTTTAATTTAACACCTTTTTTTTCCAGAAAATTTATATTGAAGATTTCTAAATGATGATAGTGATGAAAGAACTATCAGTAAGTATTTTTTGTTTCTTTTATTAGAGACTTTCAGTGTTGTTGTTGTTTTACAGGTGCTAAAAAGTGATGTTTTTATGACAGATATATAATTTCTGTGAAATATTCATGAGTGTATTGGAGCCAGTAAAGGAATTGTCAAAAATTCAAAAATTATTCCCATATAATAACAGTTAAAGGCTGACGAAAAGAAACACAATAAGGCCCGGTTTCACAAACAGGGTTTAAACTAAGCCAGGATTAGGCCATAGTTCAATTAGGACATTTAAGTAATTTTTATAAACATACTTTAAAAAAAAACATTACTGATGTGCATCTTGAGGCAAAACAAAGGCACTGATATATTTTAAGATCAGTCAGTGCAAGTTTCTTTCAGTTAAAACGGCTCAGACTTACATTTTAGTCTAGAACTAGGCTTAAGCCTTGTCTGTGAAACCGGGGGATTGTGTTTTAATTTTTGGGTGCACTATTCCTTTAAGAAGAGATGAATTGATACCGGGGCAGTTCTTAGGTAATGAAATTATTCTATTAAGAAAGTGCCATTCATTCTGTGGAGAGTATATGGAGTTGCGCCAAGTCTAAAAGTGATCAGCGCCATCAGCATTTGGCCACTTTTGAGATGTGAGCTAATAAATGTGTGAAGAGTGACAGCATGGGTGCAAACAAAAGACATGGTAGTGTCAAATGGAATTATCACACACAACGATGGGATGGCTGCCAATTATTTTCCTTGATTGAGCATTGGCCTTATCAGAACGACGGCAGAGGAATAGCCTCCATATTCATTAACAGGAAAGTTCAGCAGAACTTTCTGGGGGAGTTATAAAAATACATTTAACCAGGGTTGTTTACTTGAGGGCATATACACGAATGACATTTTAACATGCTCTTTTGCACATGTTTTTGTGAAAAGCTGAACTCTTAAGGACGCAATTCAGGTGCTTCGCTAGACATAAATGACATTTGATTCTTTGCCGTTTAATGGCATATGATTATGCAAAGGTACGTAGAGGCGAAAGAGTTACTTCAAGGTCACAATTCATCAACTAAGGCAGATGATTGGTAGAGAATTACAGGGTGTGCTCATTTCAGTTAATATCACAATGAAAAATTTGGGGCTCTTTTTGATCAACATGAGGGAATAACAAACAATTTACATGCTGTTCCAATCAGGACCACAAGTCAGCATGACAATTGAAATTTGGCTCTGCAACAATAAAAAGAAAAGTGTAATTAACTGTCTACACGGTTTGGCCTTTCACTGAGGGTTTTTGAGAAAACTGTGCATTAGTGTTTTCTGCTAGCACAATGGCAAGTCTTTCTCGCTGTTCCTCAGTGACTGATCTTACTCTCTTCCTGTGAAATTGCAAAGGAAATGTTAGATTGTCATGTCACTAAGGAACTCTTTCCTCAAAAAGGAAGAGGAAAAGCATCTGGGATAGTGAAAAACACACAACATGTTATCTTATTTCCAAGGATGAACCTTGTGCTTTAAACTGTGTACATATAGAATGAAGCTTTTCATACACTTTCATTACTATTTAATAAAGGACAGTTTCTATTATGCATGAGCAAGACCTAAAATATTAGTCCAGTCAAACAGTGCTGTGTGGGGTTTACAAATATGTGAGGAAAAGCCATCAGTACTCTGATAATCTGATGATTTATTAGTGTTATTAATAATAATTTCTTCTAAAATGTAGCATTTCTTAGGTAAGCTTTGATGAATAATTCATGCTATTATATGGAAAAACTCCACTGCTTTCAGGCAACTGTCTTATCAGGGTCCAGTGCATACAGCATAACGCTCCCTTTTATGTGTGTTTACGCTGATTTATATTTGATATACAATTATTGACACAAATATTTTCTTCCCATTTTGCTCTGTGACAAATAAAAAGAAAATGCAATTCCAATCTGGGAGACAGCGATAAACCACGTCATAAAAATTCTTTACATCTGACTTTCAAATATTTTGCGCCATGACTCATTCAGCATTTATGAATAATAAGGTTAACTTTATCTGTGAATGAACAGATTATGGTCTTTAAAAATGGACCAAATTTGCATTGCAGTTGCTTAGGGAAGTTAATATAGCCTGTAAATAAATAAAGCTTGTTGTGCATCTTCCAAGTCTGGTTTCAAGGATCATAAAGCATTTGTAGATTTGTAGAAGTCCAAAAATCTGTTTATTTGTTATTCCATTTGAATCTTTAATAACTTAGCATTTTAAATACATCTTGATTGACATTATTGAACAATTTATGAATCACAAATAATACAATAAAAAAACTCACAAATAATCTCAAGAAAACATTAAAATACATCTTTGCAATAAACGCATACAATTTACTTAAAACCAGATAATATTTCAACACATAGAACCATTACATGGTGTATTCATTCATATTTATCCATTCAAGTATGGTCCCATATGAGCATGTTCGTAAAATGTTCTGGAATATTTTTTATTCTTTTTTCAGTTATGAAAAAGAAATGGTTAGGAAACATGCACATTGTAAGCATAACTAACATTTTATCATATGCAGGAGGTGGACATTCCTGATTAAAATATAAACTCTTGTATCAAAAAAAAACAGAACCACTTTATCAAATTAATCATTTTAAAATTCTGAAGTAAATAGAGTGTAATCAAATATATCCAAGCTTGATTGAGTCAAGTTTTGTCTATTGATGTTTTTAATTAACAGATCTTGATTAATATTCCATGATCTTGTTATGGTCAACATGCATGACTGAATTGTTATTACTGCATTACGTAGATGTCTAAATCAGCTAGACTTGTAGAAGACATATCTGTGCATTGCTCTATACCCACATGAAACACTTGACTAATGTTTCAATTTAAGAGCAGGGGAGGCCCTGCGGCTCCATGTTGACTCATAGTCATACAATAATTGTGTTACAATAACAACGTTGTTTTACTGTTATGAGTTGATGATATATACAATTTACATCCAAATTACTGCAAATGCAGATTAAATTTCTTACTGATTGTTTTTATTTTAATATTGACTTCCAAACTGATCATAATTACTGTAAGCAGATTAATGAATATAAATTAATGAATTACGGTAGCAGGCTACTGTAGCTCAGAAGTGCAGAAATACTTATTTTAAGTGCAGAAATACAAGTTTGGTTGAACTTGTCTTGATTAAATGTAAGAAGTTAATCCATATGTTTAATCTACTCTCAGAGTGAAATCCCAATAAAGTAGATGGGAAATGGGTAGTGTGCCTGTTTAATCAGTCATTCCAAATTACATTTAGATCCTGCTTCTGTGGAACAGTTACAATCAATTCTTGAGGAGGTAAGTTGTGTCTTTTCACTTCACTTCATGATGCTAAAAAATGCTATTTATTATGTTCTGTGCTGTTATATTTTTATATCATTTCATAATTGTACTATGCAGAGTGTAAAAAGTAGAAATTATGGGTACTGTTGAAATATTACTTTAAAGTCAAAATATCCAAGTTCCAAGGCTTTGGAAATAGACTTATGAATATCAAGAGCCAGTGTAGATTTTTTCATGTAATTTGATGCCCAAACTTTTTTTTTTTTTTTTTTTAAATGATGCTAAACTGACACCAACATTCTGAAATGTATTACAAATTGTTGATAAATTCAGCTGATTTTATTTGACACAAGTCAAGTGTCAATTAAGTCATGTTAATTTTCAGTGTAATTAAAACACATTGCTTTAGGTCAGAGATTCTGTGTTGTGGGACCTGAGATGTGTCTTTACAAGGACAAATTATTGTAATTAGTTATCACTAATTACATTTTCCATTAAAACGGATTTCATTGTTTTGAAGAAAAGCTCATTAAAATTCATGGAAATGTGACTTAACTTGTTCAGTTAAAGAGACCAAAATGTATAATGATGACCAATGAAATATGTGTGTGTGTTGAGTAAAAGTGCAAGTATTCAGTTTTAAAATTGTGTAAATTTTCCAAAATAATACCTCAAGGACCACAAGATTAAAAAAAACTCTTTAAACTCATTGTTTAGGTCACTAAATCATGTCATGTTAAGGTTTGATGTTTTTTACAGGTTCAGGAACCTGATGAAAAGCTCAAAATGTGGCTCAAATGTGCACTGCCTGCAGTCCAGCAGCTATTGACGGTCGCTACATTTATAGGTAATATTTTCACTTCACGACTGAATGATTATTCCATTAGATATAGACACCAGGCACTCCAAACAGAAACTGATTTAAAAGATTTTTAAAGATGATGTACTGCAATGCAGTGATTAATATGATACTATTTGCTGGTGAATCTAAGAATGATACAGAGCATGTGTTATTGATATTAATCTGCCACGATGATCTTGGTGTTCCTATGACTCATATATCGGAATGTACGGGGGAACGTGTCTGAGAAATTTATATTCATGTTGAATCCTAATCTGTTTATGCATATATTAATCTAATCACCACAGTTTACCCTTGAGTGTGCGACCTGTCTGATCTGTCATCGTAGACATTAACATTCACCGGGAAGAGCCATGTCTCCCGTTGCTCCTAAATTGAATATATTGTCATTGTCTGAGAAACAGAAAGTGATCATAGGCACTGTATATGATTTCAGTGGGATCTCTATAATACACTTGTCCTCCTGGTGAAATCAAAACTGCTTTCCCAAACATTCATTTACTGTTTTAAGTGCACTTTCCATCGATTAAAGTTGAATTTTCATCATTTGATTGGAAGATAAATGAAATAAGATTGAGCTATAAAGCAAACCTGCCATTATACAATAATGGAAATCCTTTGTACAGATCTAATATTTTATACAGGCAGAAATTGTGTTTTGGTTGAGGAGAAATAGAATTAGTCTTTATCAGCGAGATATCCATTCCTTTCTGTTTGCAGTAAGAACAATGTTTCAAAAATAAAGCAAATTTCATTCTTGGGCTCAAGCGACGCTGCAACCTTTGGATAAAACATGCATGCAATATTTACAACATTAATTCCTCTGCTTCAATAACCGCCCGTTTACCCAGCTGGGTCACCAAACGCTAAGTGTAACCTAAATGTAAGTCACCAGCAACCCTTATGCTCAGGTTTTGTTCGGTTTGGGGAACAGATGCTAAATGCAGACTCCTGTTTTTTGGCCATGTCCGTTGGCGACAGCAGGTGTACTCTTCCTGATGGAGGTCATGCGGATAGCAGAAGTGCTCTGGAGGTAGCTGGTGTTGCGCTCTTGGTATTTGCGTTGTCTGCACAGCAGCTGGTTGTTGAAGTGCCTTCGAAAACTCTCGCTCAGCAGGTACAGGGCAAACGGGTTCACGCAGGAGCTGGAGAAACTCAACACGCGCGCCACAAGCGTGATGATGAGGTGTGACAGCGAAGAGTCGATCTGTCGATAGTTGAATGAGCGGTACATGTAGAGAACGTGGTTGGGGAACCAGCACAGCGCGAACAGGCCCACAAACACCAGAACGATCTTGGCTAGACGCTTCCTCGTTTCCGTCTCAGAAGAGAAAAGGAGAAAAGTTGACAGATAAGACCACTCGATAAAACACAAGGTGCATTTTAGATGAGGAAATGGTCAATAAAATGCATGCAAGTTCAGTAGTGCATCCTCTAGCCTGATTCTGAACCCTGTAATTGATTGTCATTTGCAGGAATCAAGTTTAGTTCCAACAGGTGTTCTGGATAGCAATTTATGTTTCAGCATTATGTTTTAAAGGAAGCGTCTTTATCAAGCTTAACAAGGCTGCATTTATTTGATCAAAAATACAGCAAAAACAATAATATTGAAAATTTTAGTATTTTTTAAAAAAAAAATTCTGTGATGGCAAAGATGAATTTTCAGCAGCCATTACTCCAGTCATCAGTGTCACATGATCTTCATAAATCATAAAAAATAAATGATTTGGTGCTCAATAAACACTTATTATTAACAGTTTTTGCTGCTTAATGTTTTATTAAAATTGAAAGTGATTATTTTAAATTGTGATAACATTTTTTTCTGCATTTTTAATCAAATAAATGCAGACTTGGTGAGCATAAGAAACTTCTTTCAAACACTTAATTATTCTGAACTTTTGACCGGTAGTGCATGTTGCTTTGTGCTTTGAATTATCTTATTCTTATAAAAGGATATACCTTATTTTATTTTCCACAGAATAACGAAACTCATACAGTTTTGGAATAACGTGAGGGTGAGTAAATAATGTCTGAATTTTCATTTTTGGTGAAAAAATGTCTCCTGAGATTCTGCAGTACTGATAATGCATTATTTTTCTCCTGTTCAATGAAGTACATACATTGCAATACAAGAGATTATACAAGAGATTGCAATACAGTAAATGATCCCAAAAAGCCATTCATGCCATTCAGAGAAATGAACGATAGATGGATGAACATGACTGTGTTGCTTTGTCCCGTGAAATGCATAATTACTCATAACATAAAGAGATAAGATAAAGTGATAAACTTCAGCTAGGATGATATACTGTATTATCAAGGGCAAGAGGGAGCAGAAAATGTTGCCTTGAAACAGCTGATAAAAGAGAATATTAACGAGAATATCTGTCATCCTTAAGGACCCTTGGCACAATCCTTAACTGATGATTCACAGCACAGCAAAAGATAAAGTGCCCTGTCTCAAAAAACTGTCAAGGGAGCATTTTATGAAGGGTGTCCCTCAGTTCAACAGAGGCTCATTTTATATGTTCTCTAAAAATGTTTATGGTTTGAATCTTTGGAAAGGAATCTGGTCTTAGATCATCATAAAAGGGACAATTCCATTAACAACAGCTGTTACTGCAATTTGACATTTTTTTCTAAATAATGAGTAAGGGTTATATGCATTATGAACTGCATTAAGAATGTCTTTTGAATTCCAATTTAATTCCTGAATTTTTGAAGTTGTAAATGATATGTATAGAGTACATTTTACAAAAAAAAAAAAAAACTATTTCAGTCTTTATACTTATCAAATTTCACATTTAATTCAATATTTCTTTGTAATTATTTGTGAAATTTGCTAACAATTTCTGAGAAAAAAAATGTTTCAAAGTAAACCCTATATGCTACAAGTGTATGCAAGAATATAAAAGTGATCTTGGGTTGACGATTCATTTGACAGTTTAAAAATGGAATAGATAGATAGATAGATAGATAGATAGATAGATAGATAGATAGATAGATAGATAGATAGATAGATAGATAAAAAATCAGACAGATAAATAAAAAATCAGATAGATAGATAGAACGATAGATCGATAGATAGATAGATAGATAGATAGATAGATAGATAGATAGATAGAAAATAGATAGATAGAATGATTGAACAATAGATAGAACGATAGATAGATAGATAGATAGATAGATAGATAGATAGATAGATAGATAGATAGATAGATAGATAGATAGATAGATAAAAAATCAGACAGATAAATAAAAAATCAGATAGATAGATAGATAGATAGATAGGTAGATAGAACGACTGAACAATAGATAGAATGATAGATAGATAGATAGAACGATTGAACAATAGATAGATAGATACATAGATAGATAGATAGATAGATAGATAGATAGATAGATAGATAGAAAATCAGACAGATAAATAAAAAATAAGATAGATAGAAAGATAGATAGAACGATAGATAGAATGATTGAACAATAGATAGATAGATAGATAGATAGATAGAATGACTGAACAATAGATAGAGCGATAGATAGATAGATAGATATATAGATACATTTACATTTACATTTAGTTATTTAGCAGACGCTTTTATCCAAAGCGACTTACAAAAAAGGACAATAGAAGCAATCAAAACCAACAAAAGAGCAACATGCAAGCATATGACAAGTCTCGGTTAGCCTAACGCAGTACACATAGCAAGGTTATTTTTTCTTTTTTTTTTTTTTTTTCAAGGAAAACAAGTAGATAGAATAGAAAAAAGAAAGCTAGTGTTAGTTTTTAAAGAAAAACTAGCAGTTGGAGAATAAACATGCAATTGATAGAGGGTCAAGGGTGTGTTTTTTTTTTTAATAAAAAGAAGACAGATAGATAAAATAGAATTAGAATAGAGAGTGCTAAAGTTAGAGGGTTAAATAAAGATGGAAGAGATGTGTTTTTAGCTGTTTCTTGAAGATGGCCTAAGAATTCAGCTGCTCGGATTGAGTTGGGCAGGTCATTCCACCAGGTGGGAACAGTTAGTGGAAAAGCCTGTGAAAGTGATTTTGTGCCTCTTTGGGATGGCACAATAATGTGTCGTTCTCTTGCAGAATGCAAGCTTCTAGAGGGCACATAGGTCTGAAGTACTGAATTTAGGTAAAGGGGTGCAGAGCCAGAGGTGGTTTTGTAGGCAAACATTAATGCCTTGAATTTTATGCGAGCAGCTATTGGTAGCCAGTGCAAATTGATGAACAGAGGTGTGACGTGCGTTCTTTTCAGCTCATTAAAGATTAATCTTGCAGCGGCATTTTGGATTAATTGTAGAGGTTTGATGGAATTGGCTGGAAGACCTGCCAAGAGAGCATTGCAATAGTCAAGTCTGGACAGAACAAGAGCTTGAACAAGGAGTTGTGTTGCATGTTCCGAAAGAAAGGGCCTGATCTTCCTAATATTGTATAAAGCAAATCTGCAGGACCGGGCAGTTTTAGCAATGTGGTCTGAGAAATTCAGCTTATCATCAATCACAACTCCAAGGTTTCTGGCTGTTTTTGAAGGAGTTATGGTTGATGAGTCTAACTGGAAGGTGAAATTGTGATGAAGTGATGGGTTTGCTGAAACTACAAGCAGTTCTGTCTTAGCTAGGTTGAGTTGAAGGTGACGGTCCTTCATCCAGCAAGAAATGTCTGTTAGACAAGCTGAGATGCGATCAGCTATCGTCGGATCATCAGGATGGAATGAAAGGTAGAGTTGAGTGTCATCAGCATAGCAGTGATACGAAAAGCCAGACAGATAGATAGATAGATAGATAGATAAAAATCAGACAGATAAATAAAAAATCAGATAGATAGATAGATAGATAGATAGATAGATAGAACGATAGAACGATAGATAGATAGATAGACAGATAGATAGATAGATAGATAGATAGATAGATAGATAGATAGATAGATAGAATGACTGAACAATAGATAGATAGATAGATAGAATCAGAATCAGAATCAGAATCAGAATGAGCTTTATTGGCCAAGTATGTTTACACATACGAGGAATTTGTTGTAGTGACAGAAGCTCCACAGTGCAACAAAAAGACAGCAACAGGACAGGACACAGATTAAAAAAGAATAATATACAAATACACAAATAGGCAATGTACACAACAGGAAAAAAAACAATATATAATATGGACAATTATAAAGTGTACATAGTCAAAAGTATACAAATTTGAAATGAGAAATTAAATAAAATAAGTGAATGTGGTGAGTGATAATGTATAATAGTTGTGTGTTCCGGCGCTTGTCGAGTGTTCAGATGGATTGCCTGAGGGAAGAAACTGCTTCTGTGTCTGGTCGTTCTGGTGCTCAGAGCTCTGTAGTGTCGACTCAGATGGTAACAGTTCAAAGAGTAGAGTGTGTTGGATGAGGGGTCCAGAGTGATTTTACCAGCCCTTTTGCTCACTCTGGATAAGTACAGTTCTTGGAGACTGGGGAGGGTTGTACCAATGATTCGCTCAGCAGTCCGGACTACCCTCCGTAGTCTTCTGAGGTCAGATTTGGTAGCTGAGCTGAACCAGACAGTTATTGAAGTGCAGAGGATGGATTCAGTGATGTATGAGTAGAACTGTTTCAGTAGCTCCTGTGGCAGGTTGAACTTCCTCAGCTGGCAAAGAAAGTACAACCTCTGCTGGGCCTTTTTGACAATGGAGTCTATGTGATTGTCCCACTTCAGGTCCTGGGAGATGGTGGTGCCCAGGAATCTGAATGACTCCACTGCAGTCACAGTGCTGTTCATGATGGTGAGGGGGGGAGTGCCGGGGGGCTTCTCCTGAAGTCCACGATCATCTCCACAGTTTTGAGCGTGTTCAGCTGCAGGTTGTTAAGACTGCACCAGACAGCCAGCTCATTAACCCCCTGTCTGTAAGCAGACTCGTCACCGTCCTGGATGAGCCTACCTGTAAGGTGTCGTGCCTGCAAACTTCAGGAGCTTTATGATGGGGTTCTACGCAGTCATTTGTGTAGAGGGAGAAGAGCAGTGGGGGTAAAACCAAGCCTGAGGAGCTCCAGTGCTGGTGCGGGTGCTGGATGTGTATTTACCATGTTTACTGACTGCTGCCTGTCTGTCAGAAGCTGTTGATCCACTGACAGACAGAGGTGGAGACGGAGAGCTGAGTTAGTTTATTCTGAAGGGTGTCCGGGGAGGATAAAAGGTAAGCGGAGCTGAAGTCCACAAACAGGATCCTCACATAAGTCCCTGGTCTGTCTAGATGCTGCAGGATGAAGTGCAGTCCCATATTGACTGCATCATCCACCGACCTGTTTGCTCTGTAGGCAACCAGGCAGGGGGGTCCAGTAAGGGACCAGTGGTGTCCAGATAAGCCAAAACCAGTCTTTCAATGATTTCATGGCCAGACATTAGAGCCACAGGTCTGTAGTCATGAACCAGGCAAATTTGGTTTTGGGACGGGACATGGTGGAGCGTTTGAAGCATGAGGGAACTTCGCATAGCTCCAGTGATCTGTTGAAGATTTGTGTGAAGATGGGAGCCAGCTGCTCAGCACAGGTTTTTAGGCAAGCTGGAGACACACCGTCTGGGCCTGGTGCTTTCCTTCTTTTGTTCTTTCTAGTGACCTGGCGCACGTCATCTTCTTTAAGAATGTGGATTGCAGGTGTGGGGGAGAGGGGGGTTGCTGAAGGAAGGAATGGTTGTGTGGAGAGGCGTTCAGGGCGTGGTGTGGGTTGTTTTTTCAAACCTATGGGTAAAAGTCATTCAAACGTCTGCCATTTGTTGACTCTCCAGAGTGCTGGGGAGATGGTGTTCTGTAACTGGTGATATCTTTCATACCTTTCCACACTGAAGCAGGATCACTGGGAAGAGAATTTGTTCCTTAGCTTGTCAGAATACCCCTCTTTGCCACCCTGATCTCCTCCCTTTTCCAGTGTGTATTTGGCCTGTTTGTACAAGACTTCATCCCCCTTTCTGTAAGCATCTTCTTTGGCCTGACGGAGCTGTCTGAGTTTTACAGTGAACCATGGTTTGTCATTGTTGTAGATTAAATGAGTCTTGGTAGGAATGCACATATCCTCACAGAAACTGATATAAGATGTTACAGTCTCTGTGAGCTCATCCAGATCGGTGGCAGCGGCTTCAAAAACAGTCCAATCAGTGAGGTCAAAACAGGCTTGTAGATCCCGCTCTGTTTCATTAGTCCATCTTTTAACAGATCTTAATACAGGCTTTCCAGATTTGAGTTTCTGCCTGTAGGTCGGTATAAGATGAACCAAACAGTGATCAGAGAGTCCTAAAGCTGCTCGTGGGACAGAGTGATATGCGTCCTTTATTGTTGTGTAACAGTGATCCAATATATTACTGTCTCTGGTGGGGCATGTGATGTGCTGTCTATATTTTGGCAGTTCACGGGAGAGATTTGCTTTATTAAAGTCCCCGAGAATGATTAAAACAGAGTCTGGGTGTTGTTGCTCAGGTCACAGATCTGATCAGCGAGTTTCTGTAAAGCTGAGCTCACATGCGCTTGCGGTGGAATGTAGACACTCACGAGAATGAACGAGCAGAACTCCCGTGGCGAATAGAACGGCTTGCAGTTAATGAAGAGTGTTTCTAGATCTGAACAGCACATCTATAGATAGTTCAGTCATTCTATCTATCTAGATAGATATAGATAGAATGACTGAACAATAGATAGATAGATAGATAGATAGATAGATAGATTCACACTCATTGTTAAATTTAGAATTTTGCACAACCCAGCCAGTGACCACATGAAGCACATTAGGTTAATATTTAATAATGGCAAATCTGTACGTTCTGTGGTACTGTCTCATCTGTCATATTTAAAACATGATTGATAGATAATGCTTGAAGAAGAACTTGTTTTGACAAACACAGAAGACCTTTAGACTCTTCCCCTGGAACCTCTTACCTGTCTTTTGGAGTGCTCACTAATCTCACCTGGCATATCGTGAGCACTCTTGATAAGCGTCTTCGCGATGTGGTAGTAGTAAACAGAGATAATGCTCAGAGGGATGAGGAAGTAGACGAGGAATATCATAATGGAGTGAATCTTGGGATGCATCTCGTTGGAGAGTGGATACGGCACACAAGCGGTGAACGTCATGTTCTTATCTGGCATATGAACCACCTGCGAGAAGACCGCCTCAGGGATAGCCAGAAGCACTGAGACAACCCATATAGTGATGGCCTTCAAGCAGGTCCAGAACACTGCGCTGGAGGTCTGGATGTCCATGGGATTCACAATAGCTTTGTGTCTAAGAGAAACATATGTGAAGAATTGTCAGCACACAGATTGCTGTGCCTTTCATCCAGGTTGAGGATGGATGAAAGAGAAAATTGCTTTGTTTATCAACAATTTATCATTGCTTGAGGGAAAACAACACTGTGGGTTCTTATCTGAAGTCTGATTCTCTGTGGCGGTTTATGGTTAGTCCACACTAGGATACGTGTCTGTTTAAACTTGACCCATTATTAGTAAAACAGCATTTTGAGATTAGGTGCTTTAACCGTTTCTAATCTGTTTCTTAAATTGTTTCATTCCATGTTCTTAAAATTACTACTGTTGTCATACAGGGATACATTTCTCTTATTGGATAAGCTTGTTATGTGACAGTCTTTGAAGAATTTAAGTACTTTGTCAGCACAGTATATAAACGGAAATTACACACTCTGTAAATTTATATTTAATATATAATTTTTTATTAAAACATATTCCTCAAGGGTTATGGCACTTTTAAATAATAATTTTTAAGCTTTAAGAATTAACGAAAACTGTTACTGTTACTTTGACATATTAATATATATATATATATATATATATATATATATTATTTTAAAGATTTTTCTATATAGATTAAATAGATTTTTTAGAAATATATAATTTTACAAATTTATATATTTACAGATTATTTTTACAGATTAAATTTGGAATATTATAATGTGCTTTATGTTAAATATACATATATAAATTAAAAAAGTAAATATTTTATGTATATATATATATATATATATACTTTTACAAATTTTATATATAGATTATATAGATTTTTTTTAAGTATAATATAGAATTATCCATTTTCCAGATTTATATGTACAGATTACAGATTTTACATATTAATCTTGGAATATTACAATGTGATTTATGTTAAATATACATAAATAAATGTAAAAATAATTATATTATAAATATTACATAAATATTATATAATTATTTTTTCCACATATTTTTTATTTTATTATTTATTATTTATTTTATTTTATTAATGTTTGCTTCTCTATACTTGCACCTAAAAAACCTTTACACTGGAGATCAGCAATAGTAAGCCTAAAACTACATGATCAAAGTCATAAATGATTCATCTCTAGGTTAATGTTTTTTTCCTAAAAGAAAAGCTGTCCTATAGGAAATACGATATTTCCTGTGCACATCTTTCCGATCTTCTGCTGGAGCTGCAAAGCCTACAGACAGAATACACCAAAACCAATAGAGGAAATTCATGGTGGAAAATTGGTTGCTTTTGTTCCAAGGAAATTGTTTATTTTCTCCTATTGACAAGTCGGCACGGTTTGATCTATTCGACAGCGTCCTTTAGACATTCTGCTGCCATCATCTCTAAAGTAAATGGAAATCTCATATGACAGCATCCTCGCCCTGACTTCTCTCCTCCACCAGGTTTCACTGCCCTGGGCTTGCTTTTTTCCTCCCTCAATGAAAACGGACTGCCCTGCCTGAGGCATGGGTTAGCTGTGGAGCGCTACGATCACAGCTTGATTTCTCCCCGAGTAAACAAGTTCCAATTGAACATACAGTATGAACTGACTGACATGCAAATGAACTCGATTGTATTTCATGCATGACTGTGAATGCTGAGTAAGTTCTAATCAGATTACATCTTCAAAACCATTGTCTGGTTGACAATACAAGTGGTCTGTTTTCTCACCCTCTCACATGAAATACTAGTCGATGCGCTTGTCGTTCTTCCTCAAGCAGAAGCTCCCCAAATCTATCATTATAGACTTAATTCCTTTGGCCAGGAGATTCATTATCACAAGTAGCTGAACATTGACTACATTTTGCATCACGATTGTCGTTTTGGGGAACGGAACTTTTAATGCAGCCTGCAAATCAATAGCAATAAATGAGAACTGCTTGGACCCCAGGGTGGTGGCATAATCACTGTGACACAAATGAACTTTCAGGTGCTCCAAACAACAAACAGACAGAGCAACAAATCAGACTAGGAAAGGTCATCACCTTTAGCCCGGGCCCCCAAGCACTGACACAACAATGAAGGATAAGACTGAGTATGTGAAACAGAGAGGACATTTGTCATCTTCACTACGGATCCTCAGCCACATTTATAATGCTCTTTCACAGACTTGCAGCCAGAAATGAGCTTGTCAATTAATTAGGTTGTCAGTCATCATTTAGGATTTGAGGCAATGTAATCTACTAATGAAAACTTTGAATTCTGAAGATATTCTTACTTTCAGTAGCAGTTTATGGAAAGAAATTTTAGGGAATTATGGTCCCAATGTATTTGGAAATTTTCTTGAATAAACAATGATTTTTTTGTAAGCTTTATCCCCAACCCTCTTCTCTTGGCTGTAATGATGCCTCTGTTATTTACAGCAGCCTTAGTCCAATTCGGTTATGAAAACACTGCTTTTCTATAATAAAATTCACTGTGGTGTGAGTAAATCAGAATAATAATGTCAGGGGTAGGCTGTATAGGTGACTTCCAGCCTTCGAAACAATATTTATGTTTATAGAAAGTACAGTATAAAAAACCAAACTACCTAATAAATCTTTCATAATCTGTCCAAACCTGTGCTCTGCGCCCACCTAACCCCATCACTCTGTGTAATGTCAGAGAAATGAACTGCATTTTTGTTGTTGAGAAATAGATCTGTGCCATGAATCAAATGCACCACAGAATCCCTTCAGGCTGCTTGCCAAATGTTGTAGGGTATCTTCATCATCACGGTTAATTCCTGTGTAAATCAAAGTTATTTGCATTTGCTCTCAGCTACAGGTGCTTAATAAGGATGTCTTCACTGTTTAATGACTTAAAGCAGTAACCTAATATGAATATTTTCTTGTGGTTAATATAGCAATAATGTATATACACACAAAATAATATATGAACGATATATATAAAAAAAATCAAAATTAAAAAAAAATTATAAAGTGTGTGTAATAAAGTGTTTAATTAGTAATACAAAATTGTATTAAAATGAATGTATAAGCTATAGTATACAAAAATGACATATATCACGTTTGTTGCTCATTTCTCTTGTTTTATTGGTTAAACATCATTATCTTCTATCTAAATGTCATTATCTTCAGTTCATTCAGTAGTGAATGTTACAGTGTCTACAGTTGTTCATTGATGATTTTTTGCCTTACCTGTCTGCACTCAGTGCCGTGAGAGTGAACACGGAGACTCCGACCGAAGTGAGCTGGATCACCGGGATCATCTTACATGCTACCGTTCCAAAAATCCACTCCTCATAGAAATACCTGAACGCGTCCACTGGTACACAAGTGACCAAAAGCAAAAGATCTCCCACGGCCAGACTGGAGATGAAAATGTTTGGTACACTTCGCATCGCGCTGGTAGTGATGAATATTTTCACAAGAGTAATGTTGCCCAGTAAACCAACCGTTATGATAAGTATGTAGACCGACGGGATAACGCATCGAATGATGAAATACACCGTTTCCCCTCCATCTGATGTCCAGTCATCTGTAAAGTTCTCATAAACTGAGGTATCCTCAGAGAAAGTGTGATCCATATTTTGTTTTAGTGGTTAGAAAGCAGAGAAGTTGAAAGGGTTTTAAAAGTTGTCCAGTGGCGAGATAGACAAAGAGAGAAAGCGAGAGAGGTGCTGTCCACCAAACTTAGTGCTGAAATGAGCGATGTCTTCAGCCACGTCTCTAAAAGTTGACTGGCTTCTTTGACAGGCAGGAACAAGTAAAGGGGGAGCTTGTGGCAAACCAATTTAACATTTAACTCTTTAAACAAGCTATTATGTATTGATGTTATTAACACACATTTTAGACTACTAGTAAAAAAAAAATCCAATAGTGAATGGTATTGTTTAAAATTTTTCATTTTCTCAGCTTTCTCATTCTCTCATTCACAAAAACACCGGATAATGACTATTCTGTAGCTGCTTTTTAGGTAAAGCACATCTTGCAACATCTACACTTTTATCCATCTGAATTGAGTCAACACTGAACCGACTCAAGCTGAATAACGACAATGCTTCTGTAGAAAAACTGAACTGAACTCATTTCAAAATAGATTAACTTTACACTTTTACTGAACTGAATCAACACTAAACTGACTTAAGCTAAATAATAACACTTTTCTTAGAGCTGCTTAACAGAATCTGAATGGTCTCATAATTGAGTTTATGCTATTTTCCTGTTTATTACTTTGAAACCATCTGTGTTGTATAAAGTGTTATATAAATAAAGGTGACTGTAACCAGTCATGTGAAATTAGTATTTATTCATTCTTCGCAACTAGTCTTGGATCACAAATCACGATTCACTTTTGATAGTGTGTATTCGGTTCTGGCAACTGCTCCAGTTTTACTATTAGTATTAATTAGAAAACAAGTATTAGAAGCATAATATATATTATTAAAGGGGCCAATGTTAAATTGGCTTGCCATAGGAGCCACCACTTCAATGCGGACAGTTGCAGAGCGCAGCACCAAACAGTTCTCTATCTATCTTTCACGACCTGTTTTAAGGGGAAAGGGAAGTGGTGTGTGGCCAAGTATGGTGACCCATACTCGGAATTTGTCCTCTGCATTTAACCCATCCAAGTGCATGCACACAGTAGTGAACACACACCCAGAGCAGTGGGCAGCCAATGCTGCGGCGCCCGGGGAGCAGTTTGGGGGTTTTGGTGCCTTGCTCAAGGGTCTCACCTCAGTCGTGGTCCCTGCCGGACCTGAGACTCGAACCCACGACCTTCGGGTTACAAGTCCAACTCTCTATCCATTAGGCCACGGCTGCCCCGTTTTAAAGAGTATTTATTAATTTCATAAAACGAAGCCCCATCTCTGAATGATGTTGGTCATATGGTGCAGTCGCTCATCAGTAGCGCAAACTGGGATTGTGCTTTCTGGACTCGTCAGGTGCAGTTTTTGTCCGCGCGCTCCCTTATCGGGGTTCGGCTGGAGCTCTTTCATGCTCTTTCTATGACTCGCAGGGGGGGATTTACTGAGGGAAGAATAGCAATAAATACGTAATCAGAAAACCAACTGGGTCTGGACAACTAGAGTGGAAAAACAGGTATTTGAAAAAGAAAGATATAAAAGGAAATTCTCCAGTCCCTTGCAAAAATGTGGCGCAAATGGAGAAGACTTTTTGTTTGGCTTGCGTCGTGTGTCACTGCATGTAACCAAAGAATTACATAAAGAGATTTTTTATTCAAACGTCCGTTTATATTTGGCTTCTCATCCTTATAAGGATTACAAGAAACAGACACTGACTGCAAACAGACATTTATGGATTATAAATGCTGATGAGAAAGGTTCCATGTCTAGACAGATCTTGAAATCAGATTTTTCAGTTGACCTTGGTCTCAGAACCAATTTATCACGGTCCTGTCTTGGTCCTTGCTTTTGGTCTGTAAAACTCGTCTTTGTGCATTTATGCTGAATACAAAGACTTTAAGCCTCGGTAGCCTCATTTTAGAATTCAAACTTCCAGAAACTTATTCAGAAATGATATGGTGTTTTGACAACTTTTACTTGTTCTGCTCTGCTTAAAGATCAGCCAAGGGAACAATCAAATTCTGAACTTGACATGAGCCTTGCATACCTGAATGAGTTTCAGACTATACGAATGAAAAGCATCACATGCCTCACTCTTTCTCTGTCTCTAACAGTTCAACTGGACTAGTTACTCACCTTGACTCACATCCTACGAACAAAATCATTTCTATCTAATTGTGTATGTTTACACACAACACAGATGTTGTCTGATGTAAATGTGGCCTTTGGTAATAGGCTAAATGGATATAATTCGCAACCGACTTGGGTTGCATGCGGAAATGCCATCTGTTGATTTAGTGACATCTGCTGGTATTTATGACGCTCTTGATGCAACATGTTAATGCTGGAGACGAAAAATCTAATTAGAGAAGAATGCAACTGAAATATTTAGTTGCTGTAAGGTACATGCTGTTTATGGGTTCTCCATCATCCAAAACCAGCACTGACGCACATAGCTGCCACATTTTAGAAAAAAATCTTTAGCTATGCCCAAAGGATTCAGTCATTTAATGAGTTGTTTTTTTTGTTTTTTTGTTTTTTTCACAATTTCCAGAGAAATTTAAAACACGTTCATAACACGAAAAGGCATATTCAAGTGTTTTATTTATTTATAAAGAATTGCATTTTAAATTAGTTTGGAATCAGACGAAGCCTATGGAAACGTAATTTACACATTTACTTTTATTTTCAAAGAAATTGGAAAATTGCGTTTTTATTTTCAATGACTTTTTATTGCACAAAGAATATAAATATACAAACTCATATTTATAGTAGCCTACATCGCACTAATAATGTAAACTCATATAGCAGAGTCCTCTATTATGCCATGATCTCTGTGAGCTAACAAAACAATCAAGCGTGGTCATATATGAAGCATCACTCTGATTGACAGCTATGCTTGCGTGTGCATCACGTGCGCAATGACCGTATGACCGCCAGACCCCAGTACTCTTATTTCGGTAATTAGCATCTCTGTGGCCATAATGATCTATTCTTTGCTACGTTTCTTTGATGCCTTGCTTGTCTGTTTGCTCTTTGGTTTATGAGTCGAAAAAGCTTGCCGTCAGAAAGGCGCCCCCAACATGCTGCTTTTCCAGCAGGTCTGTCTTTCCATCGGGACGCAGTGACATGAGAGCAGGACCTCGGTTCTGATTAAGAAGGGGGATGAACAGCTCTCCGCCTGGATTACGGTTGGTGTGTGGACTTTTAATAGACAATTTAACGTTTGTGAAACGTTTCTTACCGTGTGAACGTTACTCGTGCTGTAGTTTTAGAGTAGAAACACAAGTCTAGAGGAACTTTCAGTAGGCCTATTAAGCAGTTAACTGAGGTAAATGTGTAGGTACAAATATGCAATAAAGAAAAATATATATGTTTATGGAACTGTATACATCAGTATAATTTGCAAATGTCTTAGAGAGTCTCAGAATCCCAAGATGTCATTACTCAACCAACCATTGTTTTACAAAATGCACTTAACTTAAATGTCATTTATTTTATTTTACCTTGATTTGAATAGCCT
>JAFVLL020032902.1:0-37212 GCA_021397915.2 Tor tambroides
AGGGATTAGCATTTCTGCATTCATTAAACTAAATATGCCGCTCGCAACTCCACACTATTTCATGATTAAATGTTTGTGTTCTGTTTATTACCAAAGCATGACTAAAGTGTCTTATGCTTGCCTGGTTTAGCAACCTTCTATATCACCAAGAACACTCGAAATTTTGTATTTCAGGTTACCCGAGCGCAACTCATCCTTCTGAGAGATAATCATTTTGCATTAGATATGCTTTTACATCTTCATATTAACTGCTGCTAATTTAGGATGAGAGACTATATTTGAGTGCATTGTGAACGTGTTCTGTCTCCACCGCAGTTGCTGCAAATGACTGAATCCAAAGGTACTGCATTATGGCAAGCCTTGTTAAACAGCAAAATATTGATTATAACTAGGAGCTAATTAGTTATGGACTTACTGTGCCAAGCATCTGTTGTTTTGGGTCTCTGTGAGGAAATTTCATAAATTACTTCTTTTAATGGAATAGTTCACCCAAAAATGAAAAATCTGTCTTCATTTACCACTCTCATGTTGGTCTGACTTTCATAAACGATGAAATGGTATGAAGGAATGTCCAATCTACTCTTTTCCATTCATTGACAGTAGATGCTGCAAGTAAATGATGCTGAGAGACAAAAATGTTCATTTTTGGGTGAATTTTCATGTAAATTGCCATTTTACTTGCATAATGTAACATCTTTTAGAGTGAAATGAAATATTCAATTAAAAAAAAAAAATGGTGGTTGTCCAACTCCACAATGAAGTCACAGTGATTGTAGATGCTGACTAAAAAGCTAATTGGGTGTTGGTTAACATTATCAAGGGGAATTCATTTCAGAACAAACCATTTCTCTTGGAATAACATGTATTGATGAATCTTTTACAGTAAGACCAGCAGCATGCATTAGTAAAATAAACAGGGTCAATTTTGATCCCATGTTGGCTTGAACTTCTCAAAAAGGCACATTAAGCAATGATGCCATACTTGTAATTAAATGTTTTATGAGATGTATTCTTCTTGTGGTATTTTGCAACCATATGAAACATTAAAATTGTTTGTCCATCTCATCTTTTCACAGGAGATTCAACATGGCCGCTGCTGTCATCTTGCGTGTTTGTTGCATCCGGGCTTGAACGCGTCTGCGTTCTTCCTCGAGTGCTCTTAGAGTGCATGATGTCAATGCATTTCTGCTGCCTTTCCAAGATGAACAACTGGAATATGAACCTCATTCAAGCTTTCTGGACCTCCGGTCCGACGTCTGATTAAATCAAGCCCCTCAAACGACCATCCGAGGGGGGGAATAAGGAGTAGACGTGGCTGCTGGTTGGTGCCGGTGGAGGACGAGGAGGTGGCGGAGGAGGAGGGTTTGGAAACCATCTTTATCTTTTGGAATATATCCTTTGTGGAATACCACTGTGTGTTTGGAATATTGCAGAACTTTGGGAGTTTCGCTGTAGTTTTTGGAATCCTTTCGGAATATTGGGAATTTGGCTCCTGTTTGCAGTCATGAAGGTGAACCCGAGCTCTTGTTTGTGTCCTGTACTTTTGTGCCTGTGTTTTCTGGAGAGGGGTTATGAGGCGAGCCATCACAGCCAAGCCAAAATCATTTCCAGGAGCCACAATGCAACTCACAACCACAACCAGACTAAGGACGGGGAAACAGAGGTCCACCATCGGCCCAAACGAGGATGGATATGGAACCAGTTCTTTGTCTTAGAGGAACACATTGGTCCAGATGCACAATATGTAGGAAAGGTAAGCATGATATTTTCAGTACTGGTTTGATAATCTGGTTTGCCTGGGCTAGTGTGCAGGTTTTTGGGCATGTGTCAGCTTGGCTGACCAGCTAAACCAGCTTGCAAATGCTGGCAGACCAGGTTGACCAACTTATACCAACTAATTAGTCTAATATAAGTTGATCTATCTGGTTCATGCAAAACAAAACAAAACAAAACAAAAAATAAATACAAATAAATATGGCATATTTTATTTTATTTTATTTTATTTTAATTTTTTAATTAATCAAAGAGAAGTGAATTTGTGCAGTTTCCTTTCCTGTGCTGTATTTTCTATTGAAACAGAAAGTATAGGGTCAGACATATTGGGACTTTTATTTATTCATTCATTCATTCATAACCTCTAGGTTATTTTACAGCAGTGAATAATGATTTTCTGCCTGCTATTGGACAAAACATTGGAATGCACGAGTCTTTGTTTTCCTTGAAGGGAAGGACATTAAATGGGTATTTCAAAACTCAAATTTGGATTTAAACAAGCCTAAGGTGGTTTGTTAGTCTTAACTGAATTAAGCTGGTTTTGGTTTCCCAGACTGACCAGCTGATAAGTGTCCAAAACCCCTTTAAAACCATTAAATAGACCAGACTGACCATGTTGGCTGCCTTTAAGAGCAGTACATACATTGAGCTTGTTTTAACATGGATATAACAGCAGTCTAATGTTGAAACATGTTAGACCCTTTTGAACAGCATAAATTTGTAAATCAAGCAAGTGACCTTTTGCTCTTTCTCTGACCTTATTCCATCACTTGTCTATACCCGCAGGCCTTGATCGATAACGCCTTTGCATGGAGTTAGCTTAGCACAGCAAAACAGCTGCTCAGAACTGCAGCTTGACTTATTGGTTCGTGTTTGAGATTTGACAGCCTTCATCATTTTGGCTAGAGTCATGCTGGTTCTCCTGTGTTTGCCTCACGGGCTTCTCGATCTTGTGAATCATGAATTTTGTGTCCATGCCAAATCGTAAATAGGTCCATGAATCTATTAGCATTAGCAAGTCAGTCTGGAGTCACTGTGGAAACTTTTGCACTGACCACATTTGGTTGTATTATACTAAATGAATGCTGTAGGCTTCTTTCATTTTCATACATGCCATGTTACTGTCCTCCAAGACGAACGCAATGATTTCTGTCCCTTAAATTCTCAAAATTGAGCCATTGTTTTTTTTTGTTTTGTTTTATTTATAATTTAAAATAAAATGTGTGGAAATTGTCTTGCAGTGTAATCTTAATCATAAATTAAAGTAAAGAGACAAACTTTTTTTTTTAATTATTAATTGTTATTTAAATTAAGTAGATTTTACCTTATAATATTTCACATTATTTATTTATCTATTTATTTATTTATTTATAACTGTTGATCAAATAAATACAGCCTTGGTAATTAAATAAAATTTTATATCAGAGGTGTTTTATATCAGAGGTGTAAAATTTTATAAGTAAATAAAATTTTACATGTCTGATAATGCACATTTTATATTTTATTATTGTTTTTTTAATTCATTAACTACTACTACTACTACTACTACTATTACTACTACTGCTAATAATAGTAATAATTGTAATAATAATAAAATTCACACTGTAGGACCATTGAAATTCACTACAAAAAACACTGCAAAAATGTAACAAATTAAACATATATTTATGCACAAAATTTATATTTTTATTTAAGAATCCATTTGTCAGATATAAACATATATTCCCCATCACCAGTACCTTTTCACATAACAGTAGCAGTCCAATGAGAGACACACCGTGCCTGTCCTTGAACTCCCCAGTACTCAAAAACTGCATTAGGCATTGTAAATTGATTCAATAAGCGTTGTTTAATGGGTACTGTGAGACTGTTAGCGGGGGGCGCTCCTCCATCCCAGTGTCCTCTTTTATTCTCTTTGTGTCTGTCTCTTTCTGAAGCAGAGATTGATTCAGCAGGTCATGTCCGTATGCTTTACATTTCTTTACTGAAGCGTCACACAATGAGGCCGCAGGAAGCTGGTTAAGTTGTCTGTGTGCAGATTGACTTCTCTTATCTTCAGAAATATGGAAATGTGTGGTGGTTGATCATTATTCAGGGTACTCAGGCATAAGGTAATGCAGGGAGAAGAGCGACAGACGTGCAGACGGAGAAAGAGAGAAAAGAGACAGACGTTATTTCTTACTTGCTGCTTTCAAATCATGTTGGAATGATTATGAGGTGAGCGGTCAGGAAGGGCATTATATGTTGGAAATGAGCGGGTTTATGATACCTGGAGAAGGATATCTGTTAGCATTCACATGCATCTTAATGGCAGCTGCTCGGCTCTTACAGGAAGTGTACAATTTGAAATGTTTAGTTTTTACGTTTTGGATTTATTGTTATTTAGAATGTGTTGAGTTTATGTTTTTAAAAAGATGCTGCAGAGCATGACATCATATCACAAACGTTGCAGTATTTGAAGACCAAGTGTGACCAAGACTTTATATGATCATAGCTGCAGAAATATCTACTATATTATAATGAAATATTTGCAATTAAAGTGTTGCTTGCAAAAATAAAACATGTTCTATCTAAATATTAAGCTACTAATACTTGATCAGTGGAGTTTAAAAGGAATTATGAACCAAAATAAAAGGAAGCAAGTTGTTTTTAATGTTAAGTTGTAATTTTGGCATATTTGTGGTCTGAATACATTTTATGTTCAATGTTATTTTAGTATTGAGTGAGTTTTTAGTAATATTTTGAATTAGTTTTTATTGTTATATTTTAATAACTAATATATATACAGTATATACGTGTATATATATATATATATATATATATATATATATATATATACAGTGCCCTCCATAAGTATTGGAACAGTGTACAAAATGCTCTGTTATTATATGGAGTCATAAATATGATTTAAAAGATGAATATGAGACAAAACTACAGAATGTCACATTTTATTATTAGCCATTTCAACACATACATGTTTTACCAAATAAAAAGAACAGCACTTTTAGAGTTCATCCCACTCATTGATGTGAGCATACACTGCCCTCCAAAAGTTTGGAAACGCCCAAAAGTGGGGTTTTGGACAATATTGGCATGAATCCTTTTTAATTTGTGATAATTTTGGACTGATAAGGGACAACACAAACTACGAAAACATATTTTATTACATAAACAGTTTATACATAGAGAAAACTTCAATTTTCGATTCATCAAAATATCCACCATTAGCAGCTATTTCAGCTCTGCATAATCTGGGCATCTGAGCTGTCAGTTTATTCAAACATTGACTTGATATATTACTCCAAGCCTCATGAAGGATTGCCCAAAGATGATTTTAAAAACCTGGGCCAAGTTTAAACCAGTAACCAGGCATCACAGCTGGTAAAGGGGCAGGTCTGACTTTGACATGTATATATTGCCATTATTATGTAATCAAAATCAAAATTATTATTGCTGGTCTTCAATGATAATGTCAAGTTACTTTAATGTATTTGCACCAAGAAATGATAAGGATTTATGCTGATATCGTCCAAAACCACACTTTGCCAGGGGTGTTTCCAAACTTTTGGAGGGCAGTGTAAGTATTGGGACAGTTGAACATAAGGCAGATATAAAAGATTAAAAGCTATTATTTAGTTGCAGATCCCTTGCGCACAATCACAGCAGTGAGTCTGTGACCCATAGACATCACCAGACTCTTGGTCTCATCCTTTGAAATACTTTTCCCAGCCTTTAATGCAGCCAATTCCAATTGTTGCTTGTTTTGGGGAGTTTGTGCCTTTACTCTCCTCTTCAGCTGGTGAAATTCATGTTCAATTGGATTCAAATCTGGAGATTGACTTGGGCAATCTAAGACTTTCAATTTCTTTGCCCTTATAAATTCCTTGACTGAACTGGCCGGGTGTTTTGGGTCATTGTCCTGATGCAATATGAAGCACTTCCCAATGAATCTGGTGGCATTTTCATGAATATTGGCAGGCAAGATGGTTTTGTACCCTTCCAAAGTCATTCTGCTACTGTCATCAGACATTAAGTCATCAGTAAAGTTGAGAGGGCCTTTTCCAGATACAGCCATGCATGCCCATGCCATGACACCACCTCCACCCTGCTTTACAGATTAGGCTGTATGGTTAGAATCATTTGCAGTTCCCTTTTTTTTTTCTCCACATTTTTGCTTTCCCATCACTTAGATAAAGGTTCATCTTTGTCTCATCGGTTCGTAAACACAGTTCCAAAACTCTTCTGGCTCACCTTTGTGCTCTTGCCTACTCTAACTTTCGTTCTTCTATTTGGTGCTGGTCATTGAGGCTCTGTATCTTGCTGTGTATATCTGTAATTCTGTGTCAAAGTCTCCTGAGGACAGTAAATTGTCAGAGCATCACCCTAGCTTTCTGGAAGTTACAGATTTTATATCTGTCTTTTAGGGTTCATTTTCACAGCTTTTATGATTTGTCTGTCATCAACCATTGTTGGTTTTCTCAGCCGATCAGGTCGCTCGATCAGAATGCAGAAGTACGGATATAACTGATAATGCATTATTAATTCCCTCTGCTTAATATCTGGGAAGAATTATTAATGCAACAGGACACAGCTGATCACTTAGAAAGGTCAGAGGCAACTGTTCTAATACTTATGTACTACACGATAGGGGGATGGAAACTCAAAAGTTCTGAACTTCTTAGTTGGTAAAACATCTATGTGTTGAATCACCCAATAATAAAATGTGACATTCTGTAGTTTTGTCTCATATTCATCTTTTAATCATATTTGTAAATGCCTTGACTCCACAGCCAATGAGCAATTTTGTTCATTGTTCCAATACTTTTGAGGGTACTGTATATATATATATATATATATATATATATATATATATATATATATATATATATAATTTATTATGTTATTTTAGTTATTTAAGTACATAAAGTCTATTAAAATTAGTACATTAAAAATGTCAAATAAATTAAAATGAGAAATGTTGCCTTGGGAGTGATAGTTTATATAATAATATTTTTAATCAGTTTATATATATATATATATATATATATATATTTTTTTTTTTTTTTTTTTTTTTTTCCCGTTTTTATTTTAATTTTAGTTAAAGTTTGAGATTTTTTTTTTTGTCTTTTTAAGCAGTTTTTGTCTTTATGTATGTCTATATAGTTTTTATAAATTTTTACTTTAATTTTAGTTTTCTTTATTTTAGTAGGCTACATTAAGTGCATTAAAATTAGTACATTAAAAGTATCAACTAAATTAAAATGAGAAATATTTCTAAATTAAACTATAAATTAACAAAATTAAATATGAGAAATTGATTAAGTTTCAAGTTTTTCAAATTTCACTAAATTTATTTATTTTATTTTTTTCGGTTTATTTTAGTTTAGTTAACTATAATGAATGGCCCTGACTCTTGGACAAGAATAGTGATAAAAAATACCGGAAACTACTTCTAATTTAGCCGTTTATGATGTGACGGACAACATTTCCCATCATACTCTATGCCTGAATGATTTACATGAAGCATAAAAACAATCAAGCATAAATTAGTCCCAAACATCCCTTTTCCCCCACCTAAATTAGAATATACATCTCAGCATAATTCTAACTTCTGAGCTCATAAGTACAAACTTCCCAAGAGGACTTGAAGGCAACAATGGAAAATTGCCTCTGTGAGAGAAAATCGAGTCGAAAAATGCATCTGTGCGACAATGAGAGGAGAAAAAAAGGTTTACATTTACATCTTTTAGCTGTAAGCACGCCAGGCAAAATGAATGCAAAAGCCTTTCTGAGCTTTTATATTGAATAAAAATATATTTTGTGTGTTCAGACTGATAAAATATTTGCGAGATATTAGCGAGATAGACAGAACTAGATGGTTTCTTTTCGTGTGGCCTGACATTGTAACTGGAGTGCTACGTGGGTATTAAATAGATGGCAGTGATTTAAAATTGCATTACTTCAAAACCGAGCCTTATCAAGTTGCTAATTGCGTGCAGTAATAATTACTTTTTGTCTTCCTTTATTAGCATAATAACTCCGCACAAGCACAAGCTCCGGCAGGTTGGATTAAGATGCCCTGAAGCCCTTTGGCCACCGCTGCGCTCTGTACTCAAACAGTTTACAAAAATTGAAGCGAGTTTACGGCGTCGACAGACTATGCTAATCCTCAACGATAAAATGCCATTAAGATAATACAGTGAGGATTTAATTGGACATGATGCAAAGCGCGCGCTGTCCCTGTTAGTGTGCGCTAATCTCTTATATTAATTACCGCCTACCAGGGGCTGGTAGGGTCATGTAATGATGAAATGACTCTTAATTAGATCGGCAAAGACTCTAGACAATTAATCCTTCAGCCCCTTCGTTTGTGTGTATGTGTGAGTGGATGTGTTTATTCTGAGGCTTTGCTTAATTAAAACTTGCAGACGCTTGCAGTAGCACAGGAAAGGTTCCCGTGAGGGACAAACTGAGATGATAGACCCTTCCTTCCTACTGCTCTTTATTTTCTCGCATTCGGGTGGTTGAGTGCCTTACTGGTGGCATCCTTATCCTCAAAGACAGACGAAAGGGACCGGAAAAGCCGTTTCATCAAGAGACTCGCACTGTCTTTAGGGGTCAAAGTGCTATGTGATTAGAGTAATCACCTCATCAGTGGTCCATGAAGCAATTTTGTAATGAACGTAGTATAGGTAAACAACTCATTAGAGTTTTGCAATACCAGAAGTGCAATTTTACAATTTTCAACACCAATTTTGATATCGCACAATCGTGACATTTCTTGTTCCAGGCAGAAACAGGTTTTCATAAACAGAGCTGGGAAGTAACTGATTACATGTAATCTGGATTACATAATTAGATTCCAAAAATTAAATACTTGTGATTAGATAAATTACATTTGAAAATACTTGTAATCAGGCTACAGTTACTTTTTACTGATCGCCTATTATTCGCACAGTAGCAATAAATTATGCATAATTCACTTCATGTTGTTAATAACAATGAATGGAATACATTTTCTTAGTCTTTGTATTTTTAGATTAATATGGTTTAGATCAATGTGATAAATGACTTAGCACAAAAGTAATCTAAAAGTAATCAAAGAGTAGTCTGATTACATTGCCTAAAATGTGTAATGTAATGGATTACGTTACTAACTACAATTTTTGTTATGTAATTTGGAATCAGTAATAGACTACAACTTCTAAGTAATCTACCCAGCTTTCATAAGTATATGCAAAATGAAACAATATTTTTTTTTATTTAAATTAATGAAAAAGTGTGTTTATATATATATATATATATATATATATATATATATATATATATATTAGTATATTATTATGTTAAAATGAATAAAATTAAAATGAATGTTTATGCATTATTGTGTATGTAATTGCCATTACATAATAATTATTAATATAAATTAATTATTTGTATATAAAAATAAATTAATTTAATCTTTACAATATTTCTTTCAACTATATTTCAAAATCAGCTTTTAATTCTTTGTTATATAAGGCAGAAACGTGCTTTCATATATAATGTTTAAAAAAAGTATATATATTTATATACATATACTTTTTCTATATATATATATATATATATATACACACACACACATTAATTTGTGTACTAATATGAATATTAATATGTATGAACAGTACTGTTAACAGTAATACAAATTAAATGTTTATTATTATTATTATTATTATTATTATTATTATTATTATTATTATTGTCTAATGTATATAAATATTAAATACATGTAAAATAATTTTAATAATAATAATACAACAGATGTACTTATTTCTCAGTTAAGTAACAGCATCCAGGTTCCAAATTCAGTCTATATACTGTGGAAAGACTGTTTTTTTATGTTTTTATTTATTTATTTTTAAGTTTTTTGTTGTTGTTGTTGTTGTTGTTGTATTACTATACTAGTATTTTTGACTTTTTTAAATTATCCAAGAATGTGTAGGAATTCACACAAAGACTTTCCTACGAGGTCCTTGACTGCGGTAGTAACTCATCCTCGAGTGTTCATCCTCGGCATTGGAAGACTGTAATTCCTCATGTTCCGCATCATGACACGTGTAACGTATGATATATAATGTTTGTGCAGGTGACGGAATATTCAAGGCAGTGCAGCTTTATATATCGTCAGACCTTGAAAGGGAAACAGTGCAGTTCTGGTTCCTGTCAGGCAGCGTCTCTTTTTGTAGAAGGGTCCTTGAAAAACTTGAGGCTTGGTCTGTGTGACACTCATACATTACCCAAGAGGAAGAAGAGACAGAGACTCAGAGAGTCCTGTGATCCTCTCTTTAGCCGTACAAGCAAAAATCCTTCTCAGATTCCATAATCTTGCATTTTTAATCTTGTGATTCTTCGGTAGGAACCAAAAAGTTAGACTGGATTAGTGTCTTGAGAGATCAGCTAATTCTGGAGTGTCTGGAGTGATGTCATGGAGTAAGCCAGTCATGCAAAAACTCAACTCTACATGCATATACACAATGTATATGCATGCATATTAATGTAGCTATAGCTCTATATGCGTTTGAATTTATATATATTTGCCTATATGTACAGCTCTGTATACGTATACATATAATATTACACATACTCCGTAATAATTAGTAATTAATATCCAAAATTGGCTTACAAGAAAACACAAGCAGATAGCTGAAGAAGGATGGCAAATATGTTTATTTCTATACTGGTGACTGGCTATCAGTTTTTTGCCTCTGAAGGTCTTTTACTAAGTTTACATAAATGGTTTGAGCATATTTCAACATAATGTGTCCAAAAAACCCTCTAGCCTCCAATGTGTCTGTTCTGCTCTGTCAGTGTTACAGGTCTTGACATCCTCTAATACAAAAGGTGTTTGGATGTTTTATTCATATGGTTATATATGGATGGTCCCCTGGCAGAATCAAGGAACCATTTCCACTTTGAGTAGCACAGGATGGGGAAGCGGAACTGTTCAAGGCTAAACTTCAGTCTTCCTTTATGCAGTTTGAGCTAAAATGCAAATACTTCCCCCACGGAGGTATATTTTCAATACAGTTTGAGAGTCAGTCCCATTTCATAAGCCTGTTCTCTTTAAAGTGGTAGTGGTGACAATCATTCCTCTGGAAAGCAAAGATGACCTTGTGTTCTCATCATTATGGGTCAATTTCTCCCTTAGGAATAAAAATTCACACAGGAGGAGCCTTTAATATCTCAGTTGTTTCTCAAAAATGGCATTAAATGAAGGCCAAATGAAAAAAAAAAAAAGGTTTCCAAATGTGCTTCGATTTGCCAAGACACTACAGTCTCAAAAGTTCTTGCAAGACCTTAGAGTTACGCAGTCTATAGAGTCAACCTGAAGTTAAAATGTAATGTAGTTACATTTTTTAATACATGTTCCCTTTTATTAAAATGTGCTGCATCAACACAAACTCAGCACACCTGAAAAAACGATAGGTGCGTAGGAAGAATAGTCCAACAACACTGTCAAATAAAAATATAAAAAGATGCGATCCTGCAAACTGTCAATACTTGCTAAATATTGAAGTTTATTGTCATAAGCACAAGCAACGTTTCGGTCCACTGACCTTCATAAGGTACATTAAAATGTGCTGCACCTCTAAAACAGCATTCCCTTCTGGGTGATGTGGCAAAACCTTCTTACTGTACATTTTCAAACCCTCCCCTCTAACAATATTTAGGATTATTAATGTTTAATGCAATATGAGAAGTTTTCAGAAACTAGAGAAAACGTGAGATTACTTGACTTGAACTAAATTTTCACTCTCGTTTAATTGTATTGGAGAAACAGATGAGATATTAAAGATCTCATTTGTGTTTTTTTCCTTCTCTACTTGAGAGAGTTTGTGTATTTATTATTTTAATATTTTACATTTAAATTTATATTTATTATATATACAGTACTGTGCAAAAGTCTTAGGCCACAAGTATTTTCACCAACAAAAAATGGTTTTAAGTCAGTTATTTCTATCTTTTTCTGTAGTGTGTCAGCAGGAAATATCAGTTTACATTTCCAAACATTATTTTTGCCATTAATTGTAATAATCCAGTGATATTTTTGTTTGCACAAGGAGTCTGACAACAGCCAGTCCTCCACACAGAGATCTGATCTCACCATCCTCCAGTCTGTCTGGAATGACATGAAGAAACAGAACAAACTGAGACAGACTAAATCCAGAAGAACTGTAGCAACGTCTCCAAGATGCTTCAAGAAACCTACCTGCAAAGCTACAGTACTGTGAAAAGTTTTAGGCACTTGGGTAAAAATGCTGTAAAGTGAGGATGCTTTCAGAAATAATGCCATAAATAGATTTTATTTATCAATTAACTTCTATTAACTAAATTAAATCAACATTTGGTGTGAGCACACTATGCATTTAAAACAGCTTTTGCCCCATGTGCACTTGCGCATAGTTTTTCAGGTAGCTTTGCAGGTAGGTCTCTTGAAGCATCTTGGAGACGTTACCACGGTTCTTCTGGATTTAGTCTGTCTCAGTTTGTTCTGTTTCTTCATGTCATTCCAGACGAACTGGATGATGGTGAGATCAGATCTCTGTGTGGAGCACTGGCTGTTGTCAGACTCCTTGTGCAAACAAAAATCTTACTGGATTATTACAATTAATGGCAAAAATAATGTTTGTAAATGTAAACTGTTATTTCCTGCTGACATACAGCAAAAGATAAAAAATAACTGACTTAAAAACATTTTTTGTTGGTGAAAATACTAGTGGCCTAAGACTTTATATATATATATATATATATATATATATATTATAATATTTATTATTTAATTTCTTTTTATAGAGTTTCTATCTACAGTGTAGCTGTTTCCGTTGTGTTGTGTCCTGTGTTTTGAGTAAAATTGGCCCACAGTTTGCCAAAAATTGTCACTATGAAAAATACTAAAGATTCATCTAAACACAGAAAACCTCTACTGTATCTTTTCAGAGGAAAAAAAAAATCTAAAATATACAAGAAATATAATATCTCCATTCTGTTTTTCTTGTTTTGTTTATATTGTACTAGGTGTATGGTTCTCAAACCCTTGGGAGTGTAAAATGGTGTGAGTGTAAAATTTTCAGTGCCTAGTCCGGTAATTTTCAAGTCTAGTAATTGAAATCTTCAGTGTTAGTTTGTGGCAAATTGCTTGAAAACCAATGGAGATCATTTTGACCCCACAAGAGAAGTTGTATCTAATTTTGTACAGCTTTTCCAAAGCATATTTACATGTCGAAACTTAGCATGCATATTTATGACCCTAAATTAGAAATATTCACCAAATTTCAGGAAGAAATAAATAGTTTAACCAGTATTTCAAGAAGTCTGAACATCAAACGTGAGTCAAATTGACCCCAACATAACAGGAATTTCAATGTTATGATTCTACACTCGACAATTATCTCATTTGTGTCTGATTTTATTTTAAGAGAACATCTGAGAGCAATTGTGTACTTAACCAAATTAAATATGAAAACAGTAAGTCTCCTGAGCTATAAAACAGCAACTTCTGAGAAATATAATTTTCATCCGGGCAGCGGCTGCACTAAATCTTTTTTTTTTTTGAATTTTCTTTGACCAAATGTACCTGATTAGAAAAGTGAAGGCTGGAAAAAATTAAACGATTATTGAAAGGCTAACAAAGGCACTGTTCATACACACACATACACACGCTGATTAAAAGCTCTTCAGAGGAAAAAAGGGTAAGTTTAATCAGAGACAAGTCCACCTTACTAATTGTGAATATAAAGCTCGGTGGTGATTGATGAGTTTATTTTACTCTTTGACCTCATTCTCCTTCACTCCTCCTCATACTCCCTCCATCTCCTTCTCCTTCATTCTGTCTCTCTCCCGCATCTCAAAGACTTTCTGTCCTGTCATTGAGGCTTTTTTCTATCCCACACTCCATCCATCCTGACTCACACTTAATGACGCTTGTCTTCACTCATTTTGCTTCTAAATTTTACAGCAATTTGGGGTGATTTTACTCCAGGTAATATGATTTCAAACATTATATGAGTAATAGACCTATTAAGTGAATCGTAGTTACATGCAAATAGTTGGTGATAACATTTCAAAATGATACTTTTAATTATTTAGAATTATTTAATTATTGTAAATTTATGGACAAAAATGGATTTTTTTTTCCTAGAAATTCTGGAATAATCTCTCAAACTTGGACGAAAACTACTCAGGTGTTGGAAAGATCTGTTGCTTTCTTCTGTCAGAGGAAAAGAAAAAGTGAAGAAGTTAATTTGCTGAGTTTCCAAGGTTACAGGGTTACTGTGAGCATTATTCAGAGGTAACAGTCACTCCTGTAAATGGATGTTGCTATACAAGTGTGAGACTTTTTATTCGAGGTGTCACTTTTGGTGGATATTCTGAGTGCGGGTGATAAAATCCAGAAATAATGAGGTTTTTGATAAGCGAATGACTGAAAAGGATGTAAAAAGTGAACGGAAATAAAATTCATTAGTAGAAAAGCTATTTTCGTGTTGTTAGGTTTTACATGGCAAAAAAACAAAAACTTTTTCTTAATCATTATTTTTGTCTTTTCTTAGCGTCCTTAAACAAGATCAGTTTACTTGCAAGATGTTATATAAGCTGTTTTCAGAGAATATATCTTAAATTAATTTTGTTTTTCTTACTCTAATATAATTTCTTGTTTTAAGCAACTGTCAAAGCTCAATTTAATGAGGTTTATGTTTAAAACAAGGTAAACTGTTTGCCAATGGAGTATGAAAAATAAACTTATTTCACTAATCTAGTGAGTCAGACATAGTCTTGAAAACAAATCTATTTTATTTAAATTTATTTTATTTTATTTTCATTTTATTTTACTTAGATTTTTATTTTATTTTATTTTTGCACATTTGTTTTCATGGAAAAGAAGACCATTTCTTTAACCTTTAGACAAAATCTAAATAAATACACAAACAAACAAACAAATAAATACATGAATAAATATAAATAAATAAATAATATTTGGCAATATAATAATAATAATAATAATAATAATATTTTGTTTTATTATTATTATTATTATTATTATTGTTGTTGTTGTTGTTGTTGTTGTTGTTGTTGTTGTTGTTGTTGTCGTCGTTGTTGTCGTTGTTGTTGTCATTGTCGTTATAACATACCATTCACTGTAAAAAAAAAATGATATAAGTAAGACATGGAACTTTAACCAAAATAATCAATATAGTGTAATAAATTTCAACTTCATATAAAATAATTTTGCAGTGTAAAACTGAACTCAACACTATATGCATGAGACTCTCCCACTCTCTCTCTCTCTTCATAAAGAGCTTGTTAAAGTGGAGGAGATGTTTCTTCTCACAACGTTCTTAGTGTCAAACCTGCTTTGCCTTTTAATATTTTAGTTTCATTTGTTTGGTGGGCTTGAAATAGTTGATATACAGATGGGATTCAGTTTTATATGTGGCACTTCAATTTAACTGATAAAGTTAATACATTGGACTCTGTTATCACTCCAGGAATGATGGCCCACCCTGTGTTTTAGCTTGGCTGGTCTTGGCTCTATTGACCCAGTGCCACTTTTATTTCCTGCCATTAGTGAGGGCTTGACTGAGCGTCAGTGGAGCCGCTGCAGAGACAGAGTGTGATATATTAGCCTGTGCCCAGCTAAGTCAGTGGCCAAATTAGAAGCCTGACTGCAGGTTAAGTGAAATTTATGTTCCCTTGTGTAGCTGGGACCAAATTTGGAAGCGGCAGAGCTGGAGTGTAAAAGGAATGGGGCTGGGTTCAGCGGTCCTGATGGTGTAGCATTTGGGATTTCACAATGAATCCTGTTTAATTTGTCATGGGGTGTGTGTGTGTAATCCCAACAGCACCCATTATCACAATGCCGTTATTGCAACAGCAGCAGAAAGCAAATTACACCAAACTGAAATACACAAAATAGGAAATATTTCACTTGAAGTATGTATATTAAGATGTGTTGTAGTTTGTTAGTTTGATTGCTTGTTTGCTTGCTTATTATTTTCATTCATTCATTCATTCATTCAATTAATTTTAAGATGCACAATATGGCATTTATATATTTTTACATATATACTACCATTCAAAACTTTTGGGGTCTGAAAGAAATATATTTTTTATTTTATTTTATTTTATTTTTAATTTTATATTTTATTTTATTTTATTATTATTTTTTATTATTATTATAAAAAAAAAAAAAATCCACAAAAATATTAAGCTGCACAGCATTTTCAATATTGATAATAATAATAAACGTTTCCTGAGCGCTAAATCAGCATAGTAGGATGATTTCTGAAGGATCATGTGACACTTGAAGACTCAAGTAATGAAAAATTTAAAAAGCTAAAGTTAGAATTGAATAAAAATACACTGGTACATGTGCATATTGTAAAATGTTTCGATATTTGTTTTTAATAGAAGCTTCTAAAATGTTTAGCTAATATTTAGTTTTGCGAAATTATATGTATAAAATAACTGAGCCATTTTTATTTCAATTTTGTCCTGAAGTGCAGGTTTCTCAGTTATTTAGTACAGCAGCACTCTTGCTTAAGCTAAATTGTAAATGTATTATTCTAAACCCCATTTTTTCCTCTGATTGAGGTGCATAAAAAAAAAAAAAAGCTGATTGTTTTTTAGAAGATAATGTAGAATAATTGGTGCAGATTCACTGTGGCTGCAACTGATTTTGTTTACGGGCTTCTACCATAAAGTCTCATTAACTTGTCTTCTGATTGGAGAGGTTCTAGGCCGAGTGTGAGCTCTGACCGTTCAGCTAATTACTGACTGCTCGCCTGAGTGCTCTGTTTACTGACAGAAACGGACAGTTCACTCCCGCCGATGACCCGGCTGTGCAATCAGCCCACACTCTCCTTTAATTACAAATTAATTTCAGCATCGCTGTTTATATTAGCAGCCATGGTTTGAACAATTCTTGGCCTCAAACAGTCAAATAACCCGGGGAATGAGTTTCACCCCTTCATGTGATGGTGTGATTGAAGAGTCTAATGTCTTTTGTGCCATTTTTCTCTGGTAATTTCCACTGACTGGGCTGCCAAGACAATACTGCGGTCCTTGTAATACATTTTTATTGGATTATAACTTCATAATCGATGTCTGGGATCTTATTTGTGCTCTCTAATGTGTTTAAAGTGTTTCATTTGTGTTGTGTTAGCTATTGGTAGTTTTAGAAAATGCTTTGAATGATCATTAGGCCAGTTGAGATTTGACTCAAAATGCCACGTACAAAATTAAGATTAAATGAAGGGAATGTTTCTTTTATTCAGCCTGCACTTTTCCACACAAGTCTGAGTCTAAGAAGTACTGCCATTCAAAACAGTGTGTATGTATTTAAATATAGATATTTCGGTATCTCGTATGCATGTGCACAAGATCTTGTCAGTAAAGCCGGTTCCTTGATTAGCCGTAAATCTCCATCACCTGTTTTCAAATGGAGCGGCATTTAATACATGGAGCTGTGAGTTCACTGATCAGTTACGCTTAATATCGCTTCATTATCGCAGATGAATCGCTTCGATATTGAACGCGATATTGCGTAGCTTGTCGGTGAACTACGGCTCCGTGTATTAAATGCCGCTCCATTTGAAAACAGGTGATGGAGATTTACCGCTAATCAAGGAACCGGCTTTACTGACGAGATGCGCACGCATATCGCACGAGATATATCGCCCAGCCCTAATGTATATGTATATGTATATGTATGTGTGTATTTATTTATTTATTTGCCATTTTCTATATTTTTTTTTTTTACATGTGTACTACCTTTCAAAACATAGGAGCCAGTAAGAAAATGTATTTATTTATTTATTTATTTATTTATTTATTTAATGAATAGTAGCAATATATATATGATATTAGTATGTATTTATTTATGAAATTATTAGTAATTCATAAATATTAGTGACATTTATGATATTAGTATTTGTTTGTTTGTTTGTTTGTTTGTTCAAGGGATGCACAATATGCCATTTTATATATTTTTACATGTACACTACCATTCAAAACTTCAGTAAAGCAAAATATATATATATATATATATATATATATATATATATATATATATATTTATTTATTTATTTATTTATTTATGAATGAAATCATGTTTATAGTGATATTTATTATATTAGTAGTTATACAGCTAGGGTGAATTAAATTGATTAAAAGTGACTGTAATGACTTTTGTATTGTTAAAAAGGTTCAATTTCTAATAAATGTTGCTATTTTTTTCTTTTTAATCATTAAAGAAATTCAGGGAGGAAAAATATCTATCACAGTTTCCACAAAAATATTAAGCATCATTACTTGATGCTGAAAATTCATATTGAATTGAGTATATTCAATGGAATTGAATTGAATTGGAATGGATTGGATCGTTGGATGTTTCATACCTGAATTAATCCAGACCTGAATGCAGGTTGGCTAACAGTGCCTAAAAACCCATTCGGCTACTAGTTAACATAATGCAATCATTTCTGCACTGATAATTCACGCACGGTGTTTGTTAATCAAGTAAATAGTTTGAATGTTGAATTCCTGTGCTTGCATGGCTCAAGGTGTAAGCTTTTGTTTGCTTTAGTCTGTGCTCGAGTCATTAAACTGAGTTTGAGTGGATCACAATCTGACACTTATTGGATAGTGACAATAAAACACTCAGGAGAACAGGGGCTTTCAGCGCTTTGAGTGTTCTGTCAATGTTTTGCCTTATCACAAAACCAATGAGCCTTGAGACACCATGCATTGAGCAGACTACTTGTTGTGTGCAGAGCTCAGACAGCAGGTATCCCATGGGTTCACATTACGCCTTCCTGAAACATTAACCGCTCTTGTCATTTCTCACCATGCTTTGGGAATGACAGCATTGTTATTTAGGGCTTTTTAATTGTTATCTGGTGCATCTAGAGGGCGTGCAGAGCAGTCAAGACATCCTCCACAACATGTGCCAGTTAGTTTTCACGTCTGATCATACAGTTCCCACAGAGAGATTCATGTAAGAGCAAAGACTCAAACAAGTCTTGAAAGTGCAGATGGCATTTAAGTGGGTGAATCTTATGAAAGCTTTAAAGAACTTATCCAGGTCACATTTCACCCACAAATCAACAGAAGAATAAGACATTTTATTTGTGCATGAAGAAAATGAAGATTATTTTGTAGGATCATTAAGAGTTTTGGAATCGTGACTTTGTTTTCATGACAATTAAGCACATTTCTGCCCAAGTATCATCACCGTAATGCAAATAAATAAAATAAAAATAAATAAATAATAAGAAGAAATAATAAAAAATACATAAATTAAATAAAAAAATATTTAATTCATTTATTGTAACGAGAAAAAAATACAATAATATATTGTGGAAATTATCAAGCATTCATATATCAGGGTAAGATTTGACCTTACATTTATGCTCATTTAACCCTCTTGTTCTGTTGAGTTTGCCTTTATTGTCTTTGTTTGGAGTCACAACAAACAGTACTTGTCAAAATAACATCTGTAACTTGTAAATTGATCTTTTATTGTACATTTTAATTCCTTAAATATGTGCCTTTGATATAGTCAATGAAATTTCAGAAATGTGATCATTATCCAGTGAAAGATTGTTTCTTTTTGGGGTCAGTTTAACCATAATAATAATAATAATAATAATAATAATTATCATTATTATTATTATTATTATTATTATTATTATTAAACAAACAAACAAACAAATACTACTACTGCTACTACTACCACCAGTAATAATAATAATAATAATAATGGTAGTAGTAGTAGTAGTAATATTGTTTTTTGTTGTTGTTTATTTATTATATTTATCATTATAAATCAATAAATCAATAAATAAATTGAAACAAACCCCAAATACTACTACCTGTAGTAGTAGTAATAATAATAATAATAATTATTATTATTATTATTATTATTGTTGTTATTGTTGTTGTAAACAAACAACAAATTGAAACAAACCCCAAAAATACTTCTACTACCAGTAATAATAATAACAATAATAATAATAATAATAATAATAATAATAATAAAATATTTGTAAGCGTATGTTATTATGTTACAATAATGAGAAAATAAATAACATCCAGATAAATTATGGTAATGCAAATCCATGTATAAATGTGGGTATAAAATTTTCTTTACATTTGCTAAGGTTCAATCTGCTGGAACCATTATGCTGGATTATTTATTTAAAAAAAATATCTTGTATTTGTCATAAGCTTTAAGATGTTTGAGATGGTAGCCATAGGCTAGAGAGCCGTATGTAATCCTCTTTCTATCAGTTAAGCAGGTTTTTTGGCTTGCATCTGCTCTCTCTCTTTCTGTTGACATTGCAGTAGGGTAAGATCTCATGTCAACACTGAATGATCTGAGATTTCACATCTCAGAGGATGAACCTCCAGTCAGAATGCAAATACATAGTTCAACATACAGTACAACATCCTCCTTTTCTATATAAAATCACTTTAACAGTGATGTGTATAGGAGAAATTTCTTCTCCTGTTCCAGTTTAATGTGTAGAAAGAATTCTAAGTAAGAAATCTGTAGGTTGACTTCCTGAAGTATTTACCTAGCAACCACCTTTATGCATCATTGCATAGGCAAATACCACTCACATTTTGAATGTAATAAATGTACTTATTTTTGCAAATCAGGTACATAAAAGGTTTCTAGCTTAAGGGTTTGTTGGAAGATTATGTGCTTAATGAGCCCTGGTTAGTGAATATTGTAATATACTGATTCATATCAGCAGTCACACACCAATGTTTCTTTGTCTCTCATTTCAGCTACATTCTAATTCAGACAAAGGTGACGGTTCGGTCAGGTACATCCTTAGCGGTGAAGGAGCAGGGAGTATCTTTATCATCAATGAGGTAACGGGAGACATCCACGCCACCAAAAGTCTGGACCGGGAAAAGAAATCACATTATGTTCTTCACGCACAGGCCATCGACCTCAACACCAACAAACCCCTGGAGCCAGAGTCAGAGTTCATTATAAAAGTTCAGGATATTAACGACAACGCCCCCAAATTCCCCGACGGACCCTTCGTCACATCTGTGCCTGAGATGTCAGAAGTTGGTGAGATTTCCTTTTATTATCTTCTTTTTTTTACGTCCACCACCCAGCTTGAGCATTTTGCTTTTTTTATTGAAAAATGCAGTTTTCTTTTAAATTTATTATGTAAGTCTGTGGTCTTTTTATGAACATTGTTTGCCGTCTTTTGATAAAATTGATAGTATATCACTCTTAATGTATTTATGCAATTTCTCTCATTTTAAATTTAAAATGTCTAAAATTCTTTAAAACAGGATAAAAGTCCTACTTTATAGAAATTGTTTTAATAGAAAGTATCTTTAACAGAAGTGTATCTTGTCTTATTTTTTTCTCCCAATTAATTTGATATATAAGTTAAAATCAAGTGGAGAAAAATCCACCAGTGCAGTAGAACAAATACAATTATATTCAAGAAACTATCCATGTAAACAAGTCAGAATATCTTAATGTTCCTTCTAAAGTAAATACATCTTGTTTTAAAGATTTTTGAGATTTTTGTCTTATTGTAAATTAAATTAAATTAAATTAAATTAATAAATAAATATCAGTCATTTAAAAATTCATTAATGCATTTTTCTGTGTGGTTTTCTTTCAACTTTATTATGTAAGTCCATGGAAATTCATTTCATGAAAATTCTTTGGAATCTTTTGATAAAATTGGCCATCTCTCATTTTTTTAGTTAAAATGTTTTGAAATGAAATTTTTAGTAGTACTCCATAAGCTACTGTATTAAGCTAAAGCTAACTTTTATCTTTAACACATTTTGTTTTACTGCTCTGGCAGATTTTTTTTTATTATTATTATTATTTTTATTATTTTAAGTATAATCAAGTTAAAATCAATTGGAAAATATCCACCAGTGCAGTAAGACAAAATACAATTATATAAAATACACTCTCCATGAAAACATGTCAAGATATCTTAGTCTTTCTTCTGAAGTAAGTTCATGTTGTTTTAAGAAGTTTTAGATATTTTTACTGGAAATTAAGTTAAATATCTCAAAAAAAAAGAAAAAAAATATTTCAATCTTAAATAAAACTTAATGTATTTTCTGTGTGGTTTTGCAGTGTTGATCTTGTGTAGAGATATGTAGTGATCTGATGTAGTGATCTGAACTCTTTAACTATATAGTATGTAATGTATTTCAGTATGAAAACAAAACTGACCCTATTTACTTTAATATTGCATGTTCATGGACTAAAATGACTAATGTTAATGGACTAAAATGTTGCATTAAAGCCAAATTTTGGAAGTAAAATAGGTTGTAACAGTCATTTCATTTTGACTTTCGCATGTAACTCGTCCAGCACCATCTGTACTACAGATCTAAATGAAAGCTGCCGTAAATCACAAGGTCTCCCCCTCAGAACACCTTAGCAACCACATAGTGATCATGTAGCTGTGAGCAAATGTTGCTCTGCGTGTCCAAACCCATGAGGTTTTTTCTCACATTTCTCTGAGCAGAAGCGAATAGATTACTGCTCAACATGTCTTTAGTGTTTATCTCAGGTTCAGGTGATTCGGTTACACCAGGGGTGGGGAACGTTGATCCTGGAGGGCCACTCTCCTGCAGAGTTTAGCTCCAACCCTGAAAAACGCTGGAAAAAAAAATACCTAACTGCATCCTGAAGACCTTGATTAGCTGGTTCAGGTGTGTTTGATTAGGGTTGGAGCTAAACTGTGCAGGGACACCGGCCCTCCAGGATCAACGTTCCCCACGCCTGCCTTACACCTTAACCCACCCTTAAACCTACCCATACCACCAAACCTGTCCCTAACCTTACCCGTATCCCACCTCAATAGCAGCAGAAGTGTTTTGCAATACAGTATAGCCACAATAAGTACATTGTGCTTATTTTTTTTTTATGTAAGTACATAGTAGTTAGGGCCACCTAATATAAAGTGTTACCGAAAATTGTAATGGCTTTTAAAAACATAGCTGTCAAAAAAACTATTCTAACCAGAGGCTTGTACTGGTGCAAACTCATAAGCTGTCACTCTCTAAGATCCATCACTTCTAATTCAGATCTCACAGATTCACTCCAACCGGCTTTTTTCTGTCCAGCCCATGGCTTTTATGCTGTTGTTTTGTATTTTGCAGCTGGAGTTCCCCCAGGAGCCCGACAGCTCTTAGAGAGCACTGTGTGCTCATGCTTTCTCCAGAATGCTCCACTTCCACTAGGAGGAATAGTGAAAATATATACAGAGAGAGAGAGAGAGATTCCCTTACAGCAGGGTTTCCCCAGGGTTTGTAAACTCCTAGGGGTTTGTGATGGAACTGTAGGGGGTTTATGAGATTGTGATAGAAATACTAATGTGGAATAAGGTAATACATTAACTTATGAGCTCAATGAAATTTGTTGACCGCTGCTAAATGAAACACAATTAACTTTTAACTTAATTTTGCATTTAACCCTTGCCTGCATCATCTTGCTTCTTTGTCAAAACCAGTTTTCTTCACTTGTTCTCCAAAATTATTATGATAGATATGATTTACACTTTCTTTCTATCTATCTATCTATCTATCTATCTATCTGTCTGTCTGTCTGTCTGTCTATCAAAATAGCATATACCTTATGGATGGATGGATGGATGGATGGATGGATGGATGGATGGATGGATAGATAGATAGATAGATAGATAGATAGATAGATAGATAGATAGATAGATAGATAGATAGATAGATAGATAGATAGATATTTTCATGCATTTTATTTTTTTCCATTGTTGCACAGTGTTGTCACCATTAAGTGCAAGCAGATATGGGAATATTATTTAGAATTTCTTATATTTATTTAAGCTATTACATACATTCATATTATTTAGTAATATAATCATTCATATTTAATTTTTGCAGATTTATTTATCAAGTTTAATGTAGTGAATGCGTTTAGTGTTGAGTTTAGTTTATTCATCCCTTGTTTTTTTCAATTTGAAGAATATAATGCAACATACGAATTCCAAAGTGGTAATTATGATATGCTGTGTGTTCAAGTGATTTTGGAAACAAGTACATTGAGTAATTTCATATTTCTTGCTTTCTTTTTCATATACTGACCAAGGGATGTTTTTTTAGCACTAATGCTATGTAATAAATAGCTGAAGATGCACATTACTTTTGTAAATTTGTCCTTCCGTGTATTTTATCCTCCTAGAAAAGTAGTTTTATGGCACAAGGCGTCTTGTATTCAGATCAAAAGAGGTTATGAACCACTGCTTTAGAGGAACGTTTCTCCTGTAAACTCACTTGCAGCCCACACACAGTATGTCACTGTTGATTTCCAGAAAATGCCTATTATATTATTGATATATCAGAAGTGAAAGATTTGGTGTCATATTTAGAGAATGTCGTTGCAGCACATGTTCTCACTCTCAACCGCGCCAGATACATTTTTTGGATCTCTCTGGGAGTCTTGAAGGCTATATTCCTGGCTCGAATGTACAAATGAAATATTTCTCTTTATTTTGGCAGCGTGAACCACTTCTCAGTGGAGATTATGGCCTGTGGCTTTAAAAAGCTTTGTTTATTGTTTATTTAGGTCCCAATTGGCTGTTGCCGTAGCAACTGAAGCCCATACAATGATCTGTGGTATCGTAAGATTTGAGTACCAGCTGCAATCAATGTTGAAGGAGTCTATTATTGCCTGGCTGTTGTCCATTACTGTTGGCGATTCATGCGCAGAGTGGGTTCAAAATCCCAATTACAGATGTCTTGGGGAACATGCCACTGTTATGTTAGAGCTGGACTGTCCACTTCACCATCACAGATGAGTTTTCTATCGAGGTGATGCTCTGCCTTTGTAGGATGTCAGTCACATCTGATAGATTTGTTCCTCTTGTAAATACAACATTTGAAAACCAGATGAATCCTGTCTACTGGCTTTTGGCTTTGATTTGAGTTAAGGCAGTGACTGTAAATTCAGAGTATGGCTCCATATTGTGACCCCCATTAGCCAGACTGAATTTGTCCCATTATTTAGAATTTTGATACAAATTGCATATTTTTTCTTGTGTAATTGTTCTTGTTTTGAACAGAAATGTTAAATAAATAAAATGTATAATTGCATGAATTGTAATAAGTTTAATAATATTTTAGCGTGATCAAAAAATAATGTCAAAAGCACAGCAACATTGTAAAATATTATTACAATTGAAAATGTTCTGTTATTTGTATCAATTTTATTATTGCAATCGAAAATATTATGATGGCAAACTTATTACTTTCAAATATATTTTTTTTAGTTATTATTTTTATTTTTAAGCTATTATATACACATATGTATATGACCAAAAATACTATCGAAAACAGTAATATTACAAAATATTATTACATTTTGAAATAAGTGTTTAAAATCATAATAATCCAAAACCGCTTTTAAAAGTATTTTACATTTAATTTGTATATATCTATTTACATTTAGTTTAGAATCTGAATCTTTTTTATAACATTAAAACCGGTAATATTGTAAAATATTATTGCAATTTGAAATGTTTAAAACCTTAATAATCCAATACCACTTTTAAAATTATTTTACATTACTGTACATACCATCAGAATCAGTAATGTTGTAAAACATTATTGCAAATCAAAATAACTATTTAAAAAAATTAAATATTTTAACATTTAATCATAATTATCCCATTATTACTTATATTACATACAATTTTCAATTTTAATAATATTTTATAATGTTACTGTGTTTCTGACAGTCTTTTTGATCATGTTAAAACATACAAACTTTATTATATCTTGGTTTAGGTATTTTTAGACATTTTTACTGGAAAACTAGACAAAAATGCTCATTAAGAAAATGATTTTTGTTTTGCGGTGCACGCAGATTCAAGGGCACATGTAGGTGCACTGTTCACCGTTAATTAACTCATCTCCAGATATTCACTGTGGGCTTTTATTTCAGTATTTTTGTTTTGGTAAACATGTTTATTTCGAATGTATCTAAGTAAACAAAACATTCACACTGGGATCAGCACTCAATATGTTTCCACAGGGATAGAAACTATCAGTGCAACCGGTTTCATAATCATTCCATTTGGAAATGTAAGACTAACCAGATAACCCAGAGTTGGTCCAGCAGTACAGCATCACCTCAGCTGGCAGTCTGAGCTGGAGGAACACATGCTCAGTCGATTAGTATTGATGGGATACATGGAGAAGAGATGCTGTGGTAACAAGGATTGACAGAAAAAGAGGGAAATGAATAATTAGTCTTGTTTCCTCTTATTCTGAGGTTGAGCGTTTGGAGGCGTTTATCTGTAAGCATCTGTGAGCAGACTGAGCCCGTCTGGACGCTCATACTTATGCCCCCACGCAGCACTAGTCCAGCGCTGTCAATATTCCCTGTGTGTTCAAGTGCTCTGGATCTAATTGTGTGTTGATGGTTTGTCTCTGCCAGTCTGAATTGATTGACTGGATACGAGCCAGACCTTCAGCTCTGAGAGACTGATAACAAGAGTTTTGAAAGAACAACTACTGCAAACATATACAACCTTCCATAACTATCTATCTATCTATCTATCTATCTATCTATCTATCTATCTATTGTTCTATCATTCTATCTATCGTTCTATCGTTCTATCATTCTATCTATCATTCTATAGTTCTGTCATTCTATCTATCTATCTATCTATCTATCTATCTATCTATCTATCTATCTATCTATCTGTCATTCTGTCGTTCTATCTGTCCATCTATCTATCTATCTATCTATCTATCTATCTATCTATCTATCTATCTATCTATCTATCTATCATTGTCTATTCTATCTATCTATCTATCTGTCCCTCCCTCCCTCCCTCCCTCATCCATCCATCCATCCATCCATCCATCCATCCATCCATCCATCCATCCATCCATCCATCCATCCATCCATCCATCCATCCATCCATCCATCCATCCATCCATCTATCTATCATTCTATCGTTCTATCTATCTATCGTTCTATCTATCATTCTATCGTTCTATCTATTTTTCTGTCATTCTATTGTTCTTCTATCTGACCTATCGTTCTGTCCATCAATCTATCTTTTTGTTGTTCCATCCATCCATCCATCCATCCATCCATCCACTCATCTAATATTTATATGATCAAAACTTATTTTTAAAATTATTCCTTATCTTTCATTAATTGATTGATTGATTGTGGTGTGTAGGCAGATTTTAAAGGTATAAAAATGGTCCAGGTCAAATTTCTGAAAATAGCATTAAAGTGCATGTGACATTATTTATTGATTTATTATTTTTTTATATAAAATGTAACCAAGTGAATAATTTCACCAACGCAGTAAGGCAAAATACAGTTATATTGATGATAAATATTATAACAAAGTAAGAGATCTATTAAAGTAAGTCTTATTCTCATAGGATTTGTAAATGTGTCTTTTGGGTCTTTAACTGGAAAACAAGTCAAGTAGAAACAAGACTAGTAGAAATATTTGCACCAAAGAGAGCATAAGCCAGCCTGGAAATGCATGCTGGTGTAAGCTGGTCTTTTTCAGCTGGAGTTCCTAATAAAGTAGCTGCTGAGTGTGTATAGCCATGTTAAACAGCAGAAGATCAGTATTGACTACTAAATATTACCCAGCCTCCCACTTAGCAGCCGCTGCTTGCATTGCAATTTTACTGTAATTTTATTTATTTATTTTTTTATGGGTAAGATTTTGATTAGGAGTTTGTAAAACTCAATATCTTTATTAGTGGTGCAGAAACATTATTACCTCCACACACACACACACACACACATGGTTCATCTGCTGGTCCTGGGAGACACTCGTCAGAAAATTCTAGACAAGCTGTTTCAGCAACTTTCCAGCTGCTGCTAGAGTCTGATAGAAATGTTTTCACTGAAGCTGAGAGCTGGATAGGGTACAGAGAGGGGTGAGATAACTCATTTTAACCCGCTGAAGCTTCAGGATTAGAACCAAAATTACACTTATCTGAAGCTGTAACAGTAATTGCGGCTATCGGGTCTGTATGCTGTTGAACTATGCAGAAAGCAGTGAACGTTGTCTCTCTCGTGTGTATTATACTGAGTGATGACCGTAATTGAAAAGCTTTTGAAAGTCTTTGTGGGAGAACACGGCTTTTTGACTTTACTCAGGCTGGGTCTCACCACAAGAGAACACTGCAGAAAATCATTTCAGTAATCAGTTATTTGGCTTGTTTTCCAGTAAAAATACTTCTTTTTAGACAGTGTATACTGTAATTTTTTTTTTTTCGCCACATTGGTAAATATTTAGTTTTTTGTAACCATAACCCTCACTAAATTGTTAGATTTATATGTAATACAATAAACAAAATTGTCAATAGGGTAACAAAAATGAACAACACATTAACTATATAAACACTGAATATTTCATTTTATTTTATTTTTAATGTCCTTCCCGACTGTTTCAGTAAGATACATAAATACAGAACAGAACACATCTGTAATTTTATTCTCTCTTCTTTAGTAGAGAGAGACAATTTACCACTGCAATGAGACTGAGAAAGATAAAGAAGGAAATTCAAGATTTTGCCTCCATAATCCTATTTTACGCCTCAGCCCTCAAAACTGCATTAAATGTTTTGTGGTGTTTGCAGTAAGTCAGCATCAGAGAATGCAGATGGATGGATTGAACCTGGTGAGCCGTGATGAAAGTGAGCAAGAACAAGTGCAGATGAGAAATGCGACCCAAGCCAGTGCAAGGAATGAGAGATCTACTGTCAGCTGAAAAAAAAAAAAAAAGAAAGGCAGACTGGAAGCGGATGGCTGAAATGAACAAAGACAGAGCAGGGAATGAGAGGGCTTAAAAGACACAGAGAGAGATTACAAAGCACACAACTGCATTTCCAGCCTGTCTTTAATCTTTGTTGATTTAGTCTGGCCAGAAACAGTGGAGAAACTCTCCTGGTTTGTTGAGGGACTTGTTTTAGGTCTCCATGAAGACGATGTAATGGTGTTTGATGAATCATTCTGGACAGTCCACATGTGTTGTATTTAATTTGACATTTTTTCCCCACAACATGCAAACACATTAAAGGAAAAGTTCACATAAAAAATGAATATTTGCTGAAAATGTATTCATCTTCAGGCCATCCAAGATATAGAGTTTGTTTCTTCATTGGAACAGATTTGAAGTAATTTTGTGTTACATCACTTGCTCACCAGTGGATCTTTTGCAGTTAACTGGGGTCCAAACAGCTGATAAAAATATCACAGTGATCTGCACAACTTCAGTCCATTATTTAATGTCTTGTGTTTATAATAAACAAATCCATCAAGATATTTTTAATCTTAAACCATTGCTTCTGGTTAAATTATGAGTCCTCTATCCAAAATATTGCTTTCTCCAGTGAAAAAAGTGTTACCATCTGAATTAAGAGAGAAATATGCACAGATCAAGCACTGTTTACAAGTGAAAACAGTCCAAAACAAATTTGTGGGTGGATTTTGATGTGAGAGGACAACAGAGGATGGTCTGTTTCACTAGGGGAAGCTTTATTTTGGATTATGGACTCATTTTGGCCAGAAATGACGGTGTAAAGTTAAAATGTCTTAATTATGATTTAGTTCTTACAAACATGCAGCTTTTTGCTTCACAAGACGTTAATTTATGTACTGGAGTGGTGTGGATTACTTGTGGATTATTGTGATGTATTTATCAGCTGTTTGGACTCTCATTCTGACGGCACCCATTCACTGCAGAGGATCCATTTGTGAGTAAGTGATGTAATGCTAAATTCCTCTGAATAAAATTATCTGTGAGCTGTTCCTTTAGGTGCATTCATACCACCTTTCAAACACACATCACCAATGCTTTATTCTCTCGCTTTCTGCAGGTACATCAGTTTTTCAAGTCACAGCGACAGACGCAGATGACCCTACATATGGAAACAGTGCACGGGTGGTGTACAGCATTCTGCACGGACAGCCATACTTCTCTGTCGACCCCAAAAGTGGTAAATGCATGGCTCCTTTTCCATCATGTGTATGTGAAGGTGAATCAATAGTGCTTTTATTGCTTGCAGGGTTAAAATTTCTGCTGCATTTCGTCACAAAGGTGTACAATTAAAAACTACACTCCCTAGCTTTTCATACGAGTTGTTCATATTAGACTGTGAAGTTTGTTTCTCAGAAAACAGCTGTGAGCAAGACAATACACCACCGGCACCCTTCACTGTTCAGAAATAGAGCTTGACATGCATGCTGTATTGTTTGGATCTCGGCTCTATAATGGAGAGCATCCCTGGAGAATGAGGTGGAGAGAACATTGTGTAAAGGCTTTCAGGAATAAAGACAGACGGTAGGAGAGAGAACGAGATTCAGAGTGCTTTGAGATGGATTTGGTGTTCATTAGAGGTGGGCATTGTTTGAGGGTTTTTACAAGGAACCATTAAATGTTAATGGAGACACAGTTTGTTTTGTGTCAAGAAGCGAAAGTTAAGATAGTGAGAAGGGAAAAGGAAAGACAATGGAAGGTATGGAAGGGGGAAGGAAAGAAGGATGGAAGGAGTCATATAGGAAGGACAGATAAATATGGACAGAAAGAAAGAAGGGAGAAAAGAAGGAAAACTAAAAAAAGTAAAGACAAAAATATGGAATGGAAGATAAAAGAAAATAGGAAGTACAAGGAAAAAGGACAGAAGGCAAGGTATAAAGAACAAGAAAGCGACAAAGGGAAAATGGAAGTGGAAAGGAGGAAAAGAAAGAAGCAAGGGAAATATATGAAGGAAGGCCAGATAAGTACGGACAGAAAAAAGCAAGGAAGAAAAGAAGGATGCAAAGACAAATAGAAAGACAGAAAATAAGGAATAAAAGATAAAAAGAGAGAAGTAAGGGAAAAATAAGGAGGGTAGAAAAAGAAGGAAAGAAAAAACATGGGAAGGAATGAAAAAGTAAAGGAAAATGGAAAGACAGGAAAGAAGGACGGACAAATAAGTAAGCACAAAAAGAAGAAAGGAAGGGAGTAAGGAAATAAATATAGTAGGGAAGGAATAAGGAAAAAAAGGAAAGAAAGGTTGGAAGAAGAAAAAAGGATTGGGAAGGAAGAAAAATCAAGTGAGAAGTGAAGGAGAAAATGAACAAAGGAAGGATTAAAAAAAGAAAAGGAGAAAGCAAAGACATAGAAAAGTGATGGAAGGTAAGAGAGAAGGAAGGAAGGAATGGACGAAGGAAGGAAGGAGAACAATAAGAAGGAATTGACAGTAAGGCAGGATTAGAAAAACAAAAGACGAAGAAAATGGATGAAAGGAAAGATAAAAAAGGGAAGGGAAAAGGCAAAATAAAGGAAAGAAAGTAAAAAGAAAGGAATGAAGGAAAGAAAGAAAGTATGTACAAAGGATGAAACCAACCAATTCCCAAAAGGTAAAATTACATCCTGCTTTGTGTGTACAAGGAATGGTCTCTCACTTGGATATGTCAGCTTAAGGAGGTAAAATGGTTTGCAAACACATTGACCTTAAAGCAAAGACATTTCCACACAACCTCTGGCAATATGTACGTCAAATCTTCAAGTAGTTTTAACTAACATGCTGTTGAGTTTCCTCCATTTGTCATAGAGGTAATGTCTGCCACTGTCCATGGTGCTGAATTGCTCCATTCCTGTATTGTAATTTCTGGTGCTGTCCATGGTGCTGAAACACCCCACACACACTCTCTCACACACACAAACACCTACAATGCATAGTCATGACCACAATATAATGATTATTTTGAGAATTACAGCTAGAAAAGCATAAAAAAGTTATTGATGATAATGGCTAGACACCTCACAGCCTTCACACACGCTCTCGCAAACTCCATCCATCAGTGCTGGCAGACTAGTGTTTTGATAATGCAGTCCATCCAAATTTGTAAACGTTTGGCCTTTAGTAAAGACTAATGCAGCATTTTGCAGGGGAGTTGTGAAGAATTTTGTTTTGCACAGTTGTCAAGAGCATGCAGGCATATCAATGACTTTGGTGAGAGTTTTTAGAGATGAAAAGCTTAATGGAATTGTGGCGAGAGAGTATCAGTTTAGCCAGACTGAGTTTATTTTAGACGGTGTACAAGGACTTAATGCATTCAGACAGGAGACATGAGAACGGATTGAGGGAATTGTGTGAGAAAGAGAAAAAGACAAGAAAGATTGACTTAGCCTTGCTTTACTGTATTATCTGTTAGTGATACTTCACTTTCAATCTCTCACAAATTACCTTTCAGGATATTTAATACTGTAGTGTACACAAATATTCCATTTGCAGATGTATAAAATGAATATACTGAGAGATGTGGCAGCGCATATCGTGACTTCCTCAAAGGTGGCATGGAATAAAAATTTACCCTTTTTTTTCTTTCTTAAGGAACATTTTTTGTCATATTGTGCATGATTCATCAGCTTAATTTAAAGAATTGTCTTCACAATCTTTTTTTCATATCATTTTATGAGAGAAATATAAATATGTACATACACGTTTTTAATTCAATTTAAATGTAATTTTTTTTTTATATAATTTTATGAAAGCGGAATATAAATATACATTACATTTATTTAAAAATATTATTTATATAATATTAATACTAATACTAATAATAATAATAATTATTATTATTATTATTAAAATGTAATATACATATACATCTCTGTGTGTATATACTTCTTATTTTGAATTTTTTTTACAGTGTATCAAAGCATTATCATTTTGATTTTTTTTATTGCAAGTCTAGGAACTCCATTCTTATGTCACTTTGCTCTTAGTGCAGGCGAAATCTGAGTAAACTTCTTAAAGTATTTCAAACTAGAGAAGCCTTTGCTAATGACAACTCTAATAGTTTTCAACCTCACACATTTGATCAGATGGAAGAGTTATTGTTCTATTGTCACTGCAGGAAATAATGCCTGTCACTGACATCTGATTTACCGTCTCTGGCAGCTGTGAAAATTCAAAGTATGAGAGGCAGAAACATGAGAGAGTAGATGTATTAGATTGAGAAAGCATTTTGCTTCTGATGTGCATGTCAAGAGTTTGTTCCAGTGCTGTTCTACTGAAGCCATGACCCAGTGGTGTGGGTGTATATGCAGATTCTAACATGTGTTTAAAGAAGGTAATGCAAAGTTTTATGCATGATGCCCAAGGTCATGTTAGCAAGACATGTATATTTTATAGAGATGTTTCTTTCGTATATCACTCCCTATAATCTGCATCTTGTTAATATATCTGGCAGTCCGTGGCGGAGTGTTGCTTTTAATGTAGATGTTTTCTGCTGTCAACAGCTGTATCAGGTGTGTTTTTGGGATCTTTGTGGGTTTTTAGTTTTAGGTTTTTTTTTTTTCCTTATTCATATCACAGGCATAGTGATGAAAAGCTTATATGCTGTTAGTAAAACCCAATCTTCACATTAGGTTTGTTAAAAAGTGATTACCAATGTTGACCTCTAGCTATACAATCTCTGTGATCACTACAGAAGCTGACATGATTGAGTTCAACTGATGACATGATGAATATAATGTTCCTCATATGACCCCACAAGCTATTTTCAAATACGGGTCACTTCTAATGCAGTACACTTTGAAAGATGTAATTTGAATATAACTTAAATGCATACAGTATCTCACAAAAGTGAGTACACCTCTCACATTTCAGCAAAAAGTGTAGTATATCTTCTCAATGGACAATACTACACAAATGAAACTTGGATATATTTTAGAGTAGTCAATGTGCAACTTGTATAGAAGTACAAATTTACTGTCCTCTGAATATAACTCAACACATAGTCATTATTGTCCAAATAACTGGCAACAAACATGAGTACACCCTGATTGAACATGTCAAAACTGGGTCCAAAGTGTCAATATTTTGTTGGGGCACCACTGATATCTAGCACTGCTTTAATCCTCCTGGTCATGGAGTTCACCAGAGCTGCACAGGTTGTTGCTGGCATCCTCTTCCACTCCTCCATAATGACATCACGGAGCTGCTGGATGTTAGACACATGGTGTTTCTCCACTTTCAACTTGAGGATGTCCCACATGTGCTCAATAGGGTTCAGGTCTGGAGACATACTTGGCCATTCCATCACCTTCACCTTCAGCTTCATCATCACATCTTGGCGGTGTGTTTGGGGTTGTTATTATGTTGGAAACCTGCCGTTTGGCCCAGTTTCTGAAGGGAGGGCATCATGTTCTGCTTCAGAATGTCACAGTACATGTTGGAATCCATGTTTCCCTCAATGAACCGCAGCTCCCCAGTACCAGCACCACTCATGCAGCCCCAGATTCAGGATTCTTTGAGAAATAGGAAGCTCAAAAGAACAGCATTTATTTAAAATAGAAATCTTCCATAACAAATTGTACTGTCATTTTTGATCAATTCATTTCATTCTTGCTGAATAAAAGCATTAATGTCTTAAAAATATATATTATATAATATTATATATTTAATAATTATGCAATTTATATTTTTATTTTATATTTTTATATTTTTTCTTCTGTCAGTTTTACCCAAAATATAAATGCACAGTTATAGTTGCAAGAAAGTTTTATCAAAACTGTGAAATGTTCAATTGAGGAAGGATTTGCAGGTTAAGAGTCCTTATTATTGGTTTCTGTGTACAGTTTACAAGATTTTTGACGTCCAATCAGAAAACTCACAATTAGGAAGTCAAACACTGTTCATTTCCAACACACCTAATGTGAACTCAGAGCTGCAGGCGAACTCAAATCATCTCTTGGAAATGAGATGCTATCACCTTCCGCCCTTTAATGCGCTATTGAATGGCTTCACTGGTAATTGGCAGTTAAATGCTTTCTCTCAGGATGTCGGAGAACACAAATACAGAAGACAAGTGGGATTAAAAACTTTAGATAAAGCACCCTAGGAGACAGAAGAGAAGCCTGCATGAATCAATTCAACCGAGAGAGAGCTAGTCAATAGTCAATCTTGCTTTGATTATATGGTTAGCGCAGCCGTATTGTTTTGAGCTGGATGAGATGATTGTAGTCATTAGGTCAGCAGATGCACCCAGAAAGAATAACAAAGTCACGGCCAGAAAAGGACATGTCGTTAGGAGGAGAATGTTATACTAGTAATATACAGTTTAATTTAGTTCAACTCTAACTGGTGGCAGTTACAGAGGCACCGTAAACAAGTTTAATGTCACAGTTATGGCTTTGTGCTCAACATTCCTCTGCATTGCAATAAATAGTGGTTAACTAAAAGCAATGGCTTTATTTCTTTATTTGGTTAGTTAATTTCCATTTGAACAGAGAAGATATTAATGTCAGGTGCTGGGATTTATTCTGCTCATATAAACTAGCAGTTAACAAGCATTGTGATTCATTCTAATGAATAATTTGAATAATTAATTAGATGAAAGGCAAAAGTGAGTGGTGTTTGCTGGTGCAAAACTTAACATAATGTTTCCAGCATTGTAATGCAGATGATAAGGTGCTCTGGGTGGTTCCTTGAGAATTTTTGGTGTTCCAGTGGTTGGATGTTTTCTAGATATTTCTTGAGTTCCTCCTTCAGTAAAGTCAATGATTTTTTTTTTCACCAGTTTAATCATCAGTCCATTTATTTGTCCAATTATAAGTATGTATGTATGTATTTATTTATTCAGTTGTATTTTTTAAAGTACATTCAGCAAGGATACATTAAAGTGAGCATAAGTAACACTTTTAAATTTTCTTTAAAAAAAATCCTCAAAAATGTATCAGTTTCTGCAAAAATAGTAAGCAATATAACAATAAATATTAAGCAACAAAACTGTTATAATAAAAAAATAATAATAAATGGTGTTTATAAGCTACTACTAAATATAATGTAGAAACTTTAATTTTCTGTAAAGCTGCTTTGCAACAATTTGTATCGTGAAAACGCTATACAAATAAACTTGAATTGAATTGAAAAACTTGAATTGTTCCAGTGGTTGGAAGTTTTCTAGATATTTCTTGAGTTTCTGTATAGTACAATTCAATCAATGTGATTTTTTTTCACCAGTTTTTTTTTTTTTTTTCCAGTTGTCCATTTATTTATTTATTTATTTATTTACAGCTCAAATAATTTATTCAGCAAGTATGCATTAAAGTTATGTGACATGTTCAAACTTTCTGAAAAAAAATAAATAAAAAAATAAATCCTGAAAAAATCTATTACAGTTTCCACAAAAATGTTGAGCAGCAAAACAGTTTTCAACATTGATAATATTAGGAAATGTTTCACTACAACCAAATTATCATGTTTTTCATGATTTCTGAATGATCTTGTGACTGAAGACTGCAGTAATAATGCTTAAAATTCAACATTGCGTCACAGAAATAAATTGCATTTGAAGTTATATTCAAATAGTAAACAGTTGTTTTAATTGATAATAACTTTTCACAATATTGCTGTTTTTACTGTATTTTTGTAACAAACAGATGCAGCCTTGGTGAGCACAAGACACTTCTTTCAAAAAGATTACAAAAAAAATCAAACTTTGAACAGTATAGTGTACAGTACCTAACAAGCTGTGCAATTTGAGGTATCATTAATGTCTGTAGCACAAACAGTTTGTTTAAATCAATAACCTAAACTATGAGCAACAGTAATAGTGATGTTTTTTCATAGCAAACAATGCTGATAATTATCACAAACTTTGCAAGTTTACATCCTCCTGTTGATTTATGATTTGAAACGGAACATGTTCTTTAGAAATAAAGCCAGCATTGGTCTGTGAAGACAGCTAGTGGCAATGCAGAGGCCCAACACGTCCCGCTCGCTGGCACACATAAAGCCAGACGTTAAGCTTGTTAATAAGTGAGGTCGGATCTTCGTCTTCCCCCTTTCTTGTAAGAGGTTCCAGGGAGTAATCAGGATTGCTGATTTCAGAGTCCTCAATGATGGGTAAAGCGTAGCAATCTCTCTTTCTCGTACGCACACACACGCATACTCCCAGTTAAGTAGGCTAATTTCTCTGCTGATCAGGGAGTCTGGAGGGTTTCAGCGTGTGAGTTTCAAGCTTCTCTGACACAGATCAGGGACTCTCTAAAAGGAAGGATTAGTGCAACTTCCTGTTCTGATCAAATTAGAAAAGCACGCCAGTTTGTCAAGGCCTTCCCTAGTCGCTAGTGCTTTCCAACATATTACCAAGCCCTCCTGCGCTATTTTTACCTCCAGAGACAAAGGAGCACATATTTATCACGGACAGATTTAGCTCAGAATGTTCTATGCAGTATGTTTTCATTTAAACTCTGAATTGTGTGCAGTTGTTCTTTTTGAATCTACATTTTCATCTAGAATTAAAAGTTCAACAGTTTGCTGTCCATTCACACAAGACTGTTTTTGAAGAGTTTATTTGCAAAAACCGATAAATGCCACTTT